>JAOTQJ010159442.1:4745-28505 GCA_025642045.1 Solanum sejunctum | reverse complement strand
TTATAATCAAATTCATAGTAAGAATACCCATAAGTAAATCAACTTGAAAACATGTAATTTGTATAAAAAGGAAGGTTGGGCACCATGGGTGAAAGGACACCATTAGTTAAAGGACCCAATGGTTGAAACCTATATACCTCAACTTTTGGACATTTCCTTGGTAAAGATTTGAATGAGAACATGAAGCTTGAATGGAATCCTTGAGATACAAAATGAGATCGAGACTCTTGAATTTGGGTGAAATATTTATCCAAGTGTTAGAGAGTATTTTGAAAAATTTCTTGCATGATATGAGATTGAAAAATGACTAAGTATAGGTGTTTTTACGCATAGGAAGGCCTGAGCCCAAGATCCCAATGCCTTGGACCGAAACAGGAAAAACAGGCAACAAAATACACAAGTCCGCGTCTGGTTTGCGACATGGACCCAACGTACAGGATGAATTTACATAGCTCCACAATAGGTCCACTTTGTGGAGCTATTGCAGACAACTATTGGAATTTAAAAAATTATGAAAAATTAATTTTTGCTAAGGGTCTTCTAAAATTTGGGTTGGACCCCTTTCCTACTTAATTTTGCCCCTTGAACAAGATTATGAAGTCAGAATTTTGATATCACACACGGATTTTGAGATACATAAAATTATGATTATGGACATTTTTTAGACACATTTTTGGGCACTTTTTTGTGGTCATTTCAATATCTCCCCCTTGGGAACATTTGTCCTTGAATGTCAAAGAAATGTACATAAGAAATGCAACAAATGCAATTAAACATCATTTTCAAAATCTCAACATGAATATCAAAATCACGATAACTTGTCAACGTAAACATGAATGCATGCAAATGACATAGGAGCTAAAACTTAAGACTTGAATTCATATGAAGGACATTGTTGTTATCTTAGGCTTAAATAGAGTGAAAGAGGTATGGTATCGCTTCTGCATGTCCGCTTCGGCTTCCCTAGTGACACCTTCAACTTTTTATTTCTCACAAAGGACTTTGACGGTTGTTATATCTTTGTCCTTAACCTTCTCACTTGTCCACCCAAAATCTCCACTGGGATCCCTTCATAGGCCAAACCATCCTTGTCACACCCATAACCTTTAAATATACCATAGTACTTGGGTTACCACACACCACCTCAACATAGACACATAGAAGATCGGACGAACCATATTCATATTAGTGGGAAACTCCAATTCATAGGCCACCTTCCCAATTCCCCTTAATTCCCTATAAGGGCTCGCAGACCTTAGGCTCAATCGTCAACCTTATACACACATAGCCCACCTTGGTACCTAGAGCCACCATCTCCCCCTTGGGGGGAAAACCTCCATTCTCAACTTCACCCAACCTCATTCCCAACCTAGCCAACCAATGTACTTCTCCAACCACCTTTTTGCTACCCAAAGATTCCTACTTTCCATAATTAGTAAGCAACCTTACATTTCTCAAAATTCACAACATCACCCTCAAATGATCCACAAGCTCTTCCTCACTTTCAAAAATGAGTCAACATATCATCACTAAAGACCACCACAACATATCAAGGTAGGGTTTAAAAACACTATTCATAAGACCTATAGACAAAGTTGGTGCACTAGCTAAACTAAAAGATACTACCCTAAATTTAAAATATCAAAAAGGATATCAAGAACTTATTGACCAGCGAAATTAACTCAATAGGAGGGACCTTAGGTTCAACATCACTACTCATACGAGATGATAAATGTAATCCTTAGAGATAAATTGAACCTTAAGATAAGAAATAGACGTACCCTTTCACTATCGCTCATGGACGGGTTTATTAGGGAATTGGGATCTAACTCCATGGGTCCTACAATCAATGGAGACATAATATGCATGTAACCAGTCCATCCCAAGAATGACATTAAGATCCACTATACTTAATTCAACAAAATCACAAGGCAGGACCTAATGCAATATAACCACAGTACAATTTCTATAGACCTTTCTAGTGATAATAGACTCACCAATGGGGGTAAGTACTAAAAAAATAAGCTCACATAACAATTCGGGATACACATGAAGTAGACTAGCAATAAAAAGAATAATGAAAGAAATAGTGGCACCCAGACCCATCAATGCATACACATCTAAGTCATAGGAAACTTTAACATACCGGTAGCAACACCGGACGCCTCATCCCCTCCTTGTCTCCCTTGAAGAGCATAAAATCTATTGTGTTTTTGAGCATCACCTTAGTCCTCTTGATCAACATGACCATCTTGTATTTGAAGTCAACCACCTTTACACGTTTTTTGAGCATATGGACAATCGACTAGCATGTGACCCACTTCACTACAACCATAACAAGCATTAGTATTCCTCAAGCATGGACCACCATTGTTCCTCCCACACCTTTGACACTTAGGATTAGTTCTCCCATCATTGACATCTTGCTATTTTAAGTTAGACACCCTATCAATAGCCAACCTCTTATTTGGAGCATCATCGGATTCTTGATCTTGGGAGCTACCATCAAATCGAGACCTCTTGAACGCCTCACTTCTCCTCTTTCTAAGCTTCTTCCCCTAATGTTGCTTGGCATAAGTCATTAGCCGAGATAAATCCATGTCACTCATAAGCATCTCCGTACAACACTCCTTATTAACCAAGTCAGACACCCCCCACACAAATTTGTTCATTCTTAACCTCGAATTGACAACAAATTGTAGGGCATACTTGGAGAGTTAGTTGAACTTGAGGGAGTACTCCCTCACACTCATCGAACCTTGCTTAAGATTCATAAACTCTATCATTTTAGACTCCCTTAGCTCGATAGGAAAGAACCAATTGTGGAATGCGGCTTTGAACTCCTCCTAAGGAATAGTATCATGATTTTGCCTCTCCATATTTTATTGTACAAATCAAATTTGAGCAACACCTTTTAGTTGGTAAGCCGCCAATTCTGCCTTTTCCTCCAAAGTCATCCCCATAATAGTCAACACTTTGTACACCTCATCAATGAACTCTTGGGGATCCTCATCAACCTTAGACCCATGAAACTTCAGTGAATTCATTCTAGTGAAGTCCCTTACCCTTGAGGCTAGAGTGAGATCATAAGGGGATTGGGTCCTTTGGTTGATTTGGTTGGCCATGGCATAGGCCAACATACTGATAACACTATGGAACTCAATCTCGCTAGCCCCTCCATCTTGAGGAGCTTGAGGGGCGAGATAAGCCAGTTGCCTCATAGGTGCATGGCCCCTCCTTGGTCTTCCTTTTTGTAACGGTATGATTAACAACTAGAAGAGCAAAAAATATTCCTTAGGGGACAAATCTTACTTTACAACTCAGGCAAGATATAAACCACACAGAAGTAAAATATTTCCTAAAATGTCTCATAGCCCCTTACTCATAGTCGTGGTGTACTTCACAACCATGAATAAAACTCTAATCGACATAGTGTGTTAGATTCTGAGGACCATTAACAACTTAGTTCTCTGATACCAAGTTTGTCATGACCCAAATTAGGGCCTAGGCATGACACGACAAATGGGAAACCAAAGGGATCCTAAATAAGCCTCTTAGCATATCATACACACATCCTTGGTCGCAAAAGAAAGATATCAATAACATAGACATAAGTAAGGGGATTCGGGACTAAGGGAAAGAGTTTAATACTTGCATAACATAGAAGAGTCAAAGCTCAAAGCATAATTACATCACTTATCCAACAAAACCTCTAAACATAGAATTGAGCAGGGATTGCGACACCTTCCGGCCTCACCCTCGTAGTCATAAGCATCCAAAAAAAGAAAAGAGTCTTTACATAGCATGAAATCAATAGATATTATCCTCGGAGTTGAGGACTTACCAAAGCTTACCTCAAGAGCTAATACTAGCCACGTGAAAAATGAGGATGATCAAACGGAGCTCCAGTCCCTATATGGTAACATCATATATGCATAGAGTATGCATTAGTACGTTTGAATGTACTAAGTATATAGGATGCAATGCAACAAGAGATAGGCAACATAGCCAAAAGGCATAATAATAGGCAAGGGATAAGAGTAATAACAACATGACGTGCATGATCAATTTTTGAAGTAAAACATGTTTATATAGAACATATTACATGCGTATAAAAGAGACCATCATCATAGTCAAAGAAAACTATTACTCGAACTCCAAGGCATACTACCCCCTTAAAAGGTGATTGAGTTATATACCCCTCAATTGGTAGTACGGGCATACTATCCCCCAACAAGATGATTGAGGCTTGGTACCCCCTCAAAAAGGCAATCGAGGCATGACATCCCTTCGACAAGGTGATTGAGGCTAACTCCCCCTTAACAAGACAGTGAGGCTTGACATCCCCTCGTCAAGGTGATTGAGACATGACACCCTCTCAACAAGGTGATTGAGGTATAACACCCTCTCAACAAGGTATTCAACTTGCAACATCATAGATACTTTTCATGAATTTCACACATATATATACATTCCTTTCATCATCATAAAGTCACTTAACTCATAAGCCATGCAATAAACCTTCAATAACTCAAGAACCCTTAATCAGATATTTTATCATACACTTGGCGGGTGTATAATGCTAGCTCAAAATTATGCAATTTAAGAGTGAAATCATGTGAGAAAACTTAATGTAAATCAACCCACCAACACTTGGTAACTCCCCCATGCAAGATATATTAAAATCCTTCATCAAATCTCATCATAGAACATAAATTCATACTTAAAACATACTTAAATAGTCCATATTTCATAAAAACTCCAACACAGTTTATAATCAAATTCATGGTAAGAATACCCATAAGTAAGTCAACTTGAAAATATGTAATTTGTGTAAAAAGGAAGGTTGAGCACCATGCGTGAAAGGACCCAATGGTTGAAACCCACATACCTCACCTTTGGAGATTTTCTTGATAATGATTTGAATGAGAACTTGAAGCTTGAACGAATTCCTTGAGATCCTAAATGAGATTGGGATACTTGAATTTGGGTGAAATATTTGTGTAAGTATTAGAGAGGGTTTTGGGAAATATCTTGCATGATATGAGATTGAAAAATGACTAAGTATAGGTATTTTTACGCATAGGAAGAGCTGGGTCCAAGACCCCAAGGCCTTGGACCAAAACAGAAAAAAAGGGGCAAAAACATACATAGGTTCGCATCTAGTCTACTAGGTGGACAGTTCAAATTTACACAGCTCCGCGACAGGTCCTGATCGCGGAGCTGTCGCAGATAACTACTAGAATTGAAAAATTTGTGAAAAATTAATTTTTGCTACGGGTCTTCTAAAATCCAGGTTGGACCCCTTCCCACTCAATTTCCCCCCTGAACAAGAATATGAAGTCAAAATTTTGATATCATATACGAATTTTGAGATATATAGAAATTACGATTATGAGAATTTCTAAGGCACATTTTTGGGTACTTTTTTGGGTCGTTTCAACTACCATAAGTAACCCATAACTTGAAAATAGTTGAAGAAGAGGGTTGGTCGAGCTTTGTGGAGTAAAGGTCTCCACAAATCAAACTCACATACCTTGGTGTGATTGGAGATTGAAATCTTATTGAAGAATGAAGAGAAACTTGAAGCCCTGGCTTGCACCTTTTACTTAAGAGTCTCGAGGATGATTGATAGTTTTTAGGAGGAGTTTAAGACTCAAGGTATTTTAGAATGAAGAAAAGTGGAATAGCTTAGTATTGTATAGGGGGTGAAAAGGACATATTTGGGGGCTTAAATGACGTAGCATAGATTTAGAATATTAGAAAATTTCAAAATTGCTCTTTCTTAAAATCTGTCGGACAAGACCATGAGACTTCTATTACAGGCCAAAGGCATATCCACTAGTCGTGGAAAGGGGTCTCATCCTGTTAAATTTTTCAAGAACCTTCTCTGGAACTTAAACCATGACATCACCTACGACCTATCAGTCAGTCTGCAAGTTGTGTTGTTAATTCGTACTCTAAACTTCAGAAAATTATTTTCTTACCAAGTCTTTCCATTCTATGAGCATAAGTTACAACTCGTGAAAGACCCTATAATCCGTAATTACGTTTGTGCATTGGTGGCCCTCTTAATTGGAGCTACTGGAATCATAACCTTAAATCCACAAAATCTAAGTACGACTCATATTCCATTTCACGGGTCATACACGCCTTCGTGAAACCATTTACGCTTAGAAAATTTTTTAGATTTCATTTCTTAGGCACTTTTATACCTTCCAATAGGTGGGACCTTACAATATCACCCCTACTTGCTATTATTATGTGAATTGCTTATGGGATTGGATATCTATTGTATCATTGACTTGTACATTTTGAGATGTAATCCTATGTGATGAATATATCTATGTCCATGTATTTTTTCTATATGGTATACATTGTGCTGGATCTTTTCTGAGTGCAGGTTTGTAGCTCCACAATATGTGGTGGGGTGTTAAGGAGTACTTGTGTTCTTTATTATTTTATATTAGGTTATTTTCTATTTGCTTAGTACCATATTATTTGGTGCTTACGCCATGCTACATTTTTGTAGGTTGCGAGCCCGGTTCTTCTTGCTAGCTTTCCGACTTATAGGATCGAGCCTTTGGATCTATCGAGAGTGTAACTTCTTATCCTTTCAATAGACCATCAAGGATTTTACCATTATGTTATGTTCTACTTAAGGACTATTCATTGAGACTTGTATTCCTTTTGAGTATTCTATATTAAAGGCTTGTACATGTGACATTAGTTTTCAGATGGTTGTAGTTTTTAATTTCCTATGCCTATCTATCTTATTAGATTGTTTACCTTCCGCTTCATCATTATTTTCAGTATTTTAGGTTTTGGGTTGACTCATCTTGGTAGGTTAGGTGAATATCATCATACTCAAATTTCAGGTCGTGATAAATAAATTGATTAAATATGGAATATGGAGTCTTACTTAGAATAACAGTTCAAATAGTATTATATTTGCTTTCAAGATCTTTAGAAAAATTAGTAACTGTAACACACTATAAGTTTTGTTAAATTAAGACCTAACTATCTTTCATACATGTCTAAAGTTAGTTTTCTTATCAATTAAGTTTTGATATAAATTTTTTTATAAAAGTTAGGTGATTTAGTGTCTTCTAAGTTGTGTATATATGTGTTAGTATCAATTTCTAAGTATTTCAAATGTACTAGATATGATTTAGGGTCATAAGGGATACTCTTACATAAAGCCAAGTTCAGAGATATTTTATCAGCTAAATTTCCACATGATCCATATAAGGGGCAACTTCAAATGATCATATCTCCCAAAATATAAAGAATTATATGACCTATGACGTATCAAATTAAAGTTCTTTGAATATTGTTTCTAATGCCAATGAGTTTGCCTTATTTTAAGTTCAAAGTAAAAAGTTATACCCATTTTAGTGGAGCCTTATTAGGAAATCGCATTTCATGCCCCCCCTAATATGGACCGTGAAGCTCTTCATGGACCATATAACCATCTGTGAAGATGGCTGCATTTCTTTTTCATAAAGTTTCTGCATGCATTCTATGGTTATTTAGTCCTTTCCAAAGCTTTTTAATGCTATTCTAAGTCATTTTTGGGTGCTTTGAAAAAGTATATCATTCAATTAATTAGTTTTTCTCTCATTAACTCAAAATTATTTCTTTCTAAAATTCTCTCCCAAAGAGTTGTCATCTCTTTCAAGTCAAGTCTAGGATTTGAAGGCCAATATCAATCCTCCATTGCTAGAAGCTTGCATTTAGGGCTATGATTTTTAACCTATGTGTATATTCATTCATGGAACTCTTTCATCCATGGATCCCAACAAAAATTTCTACTTTTTCCCACCAATTTTAAGTATAAATTTTTATGACCTCAAATTTATATTATGATTGATAGTTTAATTATGCATAAATTATCATTTATTACTTGATTTCAATGATTTTTATGCAAGTTATCCTATAAGCTTTCTAGGGTTCATGAACTTGACTATAGGGTATTTTCAATTATCCTTCAATTGATATTATTTTGCATGAATTATCTATAAATTGATACAAAATGTGTAATTTTATGATTTTTGTCATGACCTGAACCTAGAGCCTAGCCATGACACGACGAATGTGAAATTCAAAGGTTCCCCATTCAAGCCTATTGATCATATCATAAGCATAGATTATGTTAATAGACAAGTATATCAAGCTAAAATATAGTCTTAGACATGCTAAAACATAGGAGTAACATCTTCCCATTAAAGGGAATTGCATCATCATCATCATAAGTATAAATATGCCTCTACATCATAGGTATTAGCAGGGTCTGGAACATGGCACTAGCTCATCCTCAAGATAAAATGAAAACATAAATGTCTCAACAGAGCAATGACAAAAAATATAAATAAAGGTTTGTCCCCGAAACATGAAAACTCACCAAATCTTTCAAGTGTGATGTCCAACTCTAGCCACAATAGTGAGAAGTAGTCTCATCATCTTTCTAAATAGTAAGATCATGTAAGCAAAAAGTATGCGTTAATACATGAAATGTACTAAGTATGTAGGCATGCAATATATCAAAGGACATCGTAATCATAATAACAATATGCATAACCATAGCAATAGAATAAGGACAAGAGATGAATGATCAATGCATCTTTAAAATCATAAAAGGATACATTTAAAAAAATTCATAATCTAGAATACATATATATGTGGGAATAGGACCATAATTAACAATAAGACCATGAAGACTATTACATGGAGTCTTAAGGTTCCCTCTACACTAGAGAAAGAGGAGCCTACTTGCCAAGATAGACTTGACCCCATCCTATGGGCTCTATTGCAGCAAAACGAGTGTTATGTGTGTATATGAACCCTACCCTATGGGCTCTAACCCAATACGGTAAGTATCCTAAGTTTGTGGATCTACTAACTCAATACCATTTAGGCACATAATCAAATCCTATGATGGCACATAATTATGAGACAAAGAATTTATATAAGGACCATTTGGGGTAGTCCCTCTCACTCAAACTCATTCGGTGCTAATTCAAATCCATGAAATACATAATATGTAATACACATAGATATCATCATAGTTCATAGTTCATCAAAATTATATTTCCATAGTTCGAGTAAAATACTTTATGTCATAAGAATAGTTCATCTACATGCTTAAACAAAGTGTGAGTATATTTTCATCTTGTAATCATTGCATAAATATTAGGGTCTTAGATCACCATCATAATCATAACTATAGTCATACTTGCATGTGTTGAACTATATTCATAAAAATTATAGCTTAGTCTAATAGAAAACTAGGATAAAGTATGGGTCCATGAATAACTGAAGTTAACAATAACAACAACAACATACCAAGTGATATCCCACAAGTGGGGTCTGGGGAGGGAAGACTATACGTAGACCTTACTGCTACTTCATAGAAGTAGAGAGACTGTTTCCTAAAATCCTCAACTCAAAACGAATAACTGAAGTTAAAATCATGAAATTGAATAAAAATCATGGGGGATCAAAACAATTGAAATCAATTTGAATCATTAGTAAAGGAACCCATATCAAGTCGACAAGCCCTAATCAACACATACTTAAAATTCCTTATAAATCAACTAAATATTATGCAATTCAGCATAATTCTTATATAATTGAGTGAATTAATGATGTAACAATCATAGTCCAAGAAATTAAAGTGAAATTATGAAAACCCCATAAAAATTCATGCTTGAACTTTGAGAAAAATAAGTGTTTGAATTGATCTCCATAGATGGAATGAGTCCATGGATTAATCCCTACACACCTCAATGTAGTGATCCTACAAACCTAGGTAAATTTACCTTGGAATCCTCTTGACCAAGCTTGAATCCCTAAGCTTCAATGGAGGTTCTACTTGAGAGAGAAAATTTAGAAGTTATGGAGTGAATGAGCTAGAATGAGAGAAAGGGTAGTTTTAATAGGATTAAATTGGTTAGGATGGTTACAGAGGTCAAAACTACATAGTTTAAGGGTCAAATTGGTCAGAATAATCAAAACGCTCTTCAATTAATCCTATTAGACCCATCCATGAGCTCAATCTACAAGTTGTAGATTGAAGTACGACTCGCAACTTGGGATTTCATCTTGTTGAATTTGGTTTTTGAAAATAGTCTCTAAATCTCACTTTATGAACCCCATTCTATAACTCATACCTTCTTTTACAAGTGGTACTTAGCCCCCTGTAATTACAAGATATTTCACCTTATTGGACCTAACTATGACTCACTTTATGTTCCGTAAAATGAATTAGTCCGTAAGGACCTTCGTACACTAACCCATACTTAGAAAAATTTCTAACTTCCTAGGGCCCCTTCCTATGACACCTATCTACGAGGCATAATTCCAAATACATCTCATAGAAGGCCCTCGTAATTTAACTTTCAATGTTCAAAAATTTTTCAAGTTCCAGGACCTCATCTACGATCCATATTTATGAGCAATAATTTATATTGGTGCTCGTAAGAGCCCTTGTAGTTTGACTTCCGAAATTCCACAATCCCTTTAATGCACTCACCCTATACCACGAGGCCTATCTTCAATCCGTGAAATAAATCACAAGCCATAAATAGACTCGTAATATCAGTCCAGTTAATTTTTTTTTGCACTTTTCCATTTCTAAACTTTTTCATGTACGGGATGTTACAATTTTACATGTAATTCTTCTCTTTATTTATCTTGAATTCATGAAAAGTATGGGTTCCTTTAATTATGATTTCAAGTGATATGGTTCTTCTTAATTAAAGCATGAGCTTATTCAAATTATATGATTAAGAATGTTTTCAATTCAATTTCATGATTTTAAGTTAATTCCATATGAGCCCATACTTTATCCTCAATTTTATTATGAACTATGATGACCTATTAAGAACTTTATGCATACATTTTGAAAAATTAGAAAATAAGTTTCAAATGATGTTTCTCATGAGAAATAAAGGCTTATTAAGTGATTTATATTTATGAATGTTGGTGAAGGATCTCTCACCTAACTTACGACCTATGCTTATGGATGATGGTGAAGGATCTTTCACTTAGTTTATGACCTATGTTTATGAATTATGGTGGAGGATCTCTCACCTAGTTAAGGATTAAGGAGAAATTCTAAGATTATAATCTTATTATGAAAAAGGATTGGTGATTAGACATTGCCCTCCTATATGACATGACCCTATGAATTAAGATCTCTTATTCTTATGAAAATACTATCTAGAATAAAGTGTACTATATCTCAAAACTACATACAATCGTAGGTAAAAGAGGTTAGAGGTGAATACCTAAAATCTCTAGGATGCGAGTACCCAAATCATAAGACTAAAGGTGAGTACTGAGTCTAAGAATTAGAGGGAGTACCCGATTACAGAATTACTTAGTGAATCCACTTAATCATGAAAATCTACCTTAGTAAATAGTCTCTCCATTTCTCTAATGTAGGGGTAATATTGGGACTCCATAGTTTAACTTATATAGTTACATGTCGATTATGGTCTCTCTCACTATGCTTTATAACTCTCCTTATGATTTAAGATTTTCACTATGACTTATATTATTTTTATGAATCCTTACTATAACTTATGATTATCCTTACATTTTACAAGATTCTCTATGATTGTATTATGATTTTCAAATAGCATTAGCCTCACTCATGATTTACTGTCATGCTTAAATGATTTACTTATAATGCTTTCTAAATAGATAATTGCATCATCACTTTTTTGTCACGCATTGTATTAGTTACATATACTTAGTACATTTTAAGTACTAATGCATACTTTTTTTGCTTGCATTATGTTATAATGTCGGGTTTGAAAATTATCCTACACATTCTCGTGGCTAGCTAGAAGGTTGATTCACTTGGTTGGTAAGTCCTCATGCTTCTAGGACAAGCCATTGAGCTTATGCTCCTTGCTATGTTTTTTCTATTTTATTTGGGTAAGCTGGGAACATGTCGTATGCCCCCGTTTATGATACTATATTCATATTAGACAGATATGTGTAAGCTCATTTATTCAAGCTTAAGATTTTTTTTATCATTAGACTTTGTTTTGGAGACTTCTCTAAGACTTTGCTTCCTACTATCATAGTTTTACTTAACTTATATGTGCTTGATATGCCAAGAGACTTGGTTGAAATTTCTTTAAGGGTCCTAATTGTCATGTCATGCCTAGGACCTAGCATGAATCATGATATAAAATTTGTTATCTTTGTCTAAAGTTTTTTTATAGGCACGATATTATGATAAATTCCTTTAGGTATTCATTTATGAATTTCATTCCCAGCTTTATGCTTTGAAGTAATTGTTGCTTTGATCGAATGCCTTGCTTGCTTGTAGGTATATATCTTCAAGACAAGACCCCTTTTTTATTGTAGTACATCCCATGATGAGGAATATTGACTCTTCCATTATTGTTCTAGAAAGTCAACTCTAAACTTGAATATCGCATTTTTCTCTGCAGTAAATGAGGGGTTGAGAATGGTTTAACTTTCTTATTTAGTATATTTGTGGATGGGTTTTTCTTCGATTATTCCATTAATCTTTAAGGGTTTCATTAATTGAAGAATTTATGTCCTCTAAACTCGGTAATGCAATGAATTCAACTTAATAAAATAAATTTTTATAAATTGATGAAGTATAGATGTTGAAAGGCTAAGGTAGTATTTGAGGATAAGGCATTGTCTAGTGTTTAAAAAGGTGTCATAATTGGGACCTAGGACCTAACTTTGACACAGAGAATGTGATACCTGAAGGAATCCTATCCAAACCTTGTGTTCATATCATAAGCGTGCATAAGGTAAAAAAAAGCATACATAAGAGAATAAGCAAGAATAAGTCTATCAAAATAAAAGTCATAGTTTCCTTAGGGGAAAATATATCAATCCATTAAGGTCTATATCATTCCTTTACATCATAGATCCTGGCGGGGACTAGCACATACCTCACTAGCTCACCCTCAAGACATTCATCAAAATAATAAAAAGTGATAAAGTCTCAATATAAATGAAAACATCATAGGGCTTATTCCTAAAGTATGGGAACTTACTAACAAGCTTTCAATCTCAATATTTGAATCTAGCAACAAATGGAATAGTCGTCTTATCGTCCGTCCCTACATGGTTAGATCATGAAGGCAAAGAAGTATGTGTTAGGACATGGAATGTACTTAGTATGTCAGTATGCTATGATACAAAGGACATCACAATAATATCAATATGTATAACCATAATCAATAGGATAAGGACATAATATGTATGAGCATGAAAATTTAAAACCATGGGAAGAAACATCATCCAATATATTCATGACATTACATTACATATATGGGAATAAGACCATAATTGACATATAAAATCATGCAGACTATTAAATGAAATCTTTATGTTCACTTTACATCAAGCTAAGAGGAGTCTATTTTGTTAAGGTATACTTGATCCTCATCTTATAGGCTCTGTCCTAGCATAGTGAGAACCATCATTTGACCCCATATATTAGGATCTATTCTAGCATGGTGAGTGTCTATCATAAAAGCTAATTGGATCCAATAGCACACCTTTAAGGTATAAAACATGAACATCATTCCTATGGTGGCACATAGTTATGTGACTCGAGGATTTATATAAGGACCATTGGAGATAGTTTCCCTCACTCAAGTCCACTCCATGCAAAGTCATATCCCACGGAATACATAAATCATGAACATATATATCTTTCAACGTAGTTTATGCTTCATTAAAATCATATTTTTATAACTTTCAAAATAATCATCATAGTTTTTCATGAAACATCATGTCATAAGAATAACCTATTTTACTTGCTTTCATCATATTGTGGATAAACATTCTCACCTTAACATCTTCACAAACACTAGCATTTTCATCAGCCTTTTTATCATACCATCATGATAACTTTCGTTACATCATCATTGTCATAATATCATCATGGTCATCATCATTTAAAACATGTTTTTAATACTTAAGGTCATAGCATAGAAATTCGTAGTTTCATCATAGGAGACTAGGATTAGGTGTGGGTTCATGTACGTTTGAGTTAAAATTAAGAGAAAACATGCAATTTAAATTAAATTAGATTATTCATAAAGGAACCCACATCAAATCATCAAAGCCTAATCATGAATATTTTGAAAACACATGTTTTTGCTTGAAAATCATATTCATCATATAATTCATCATAATTCATGCATAATTAGTCATAATGATCATATAACAATTATAATCTATGCATTAGAAATCATAGCTTAAAAGCCCATACGAAGTCATCATGAAATTTGATTAAAACAAAGGAGGTTTTCAATTAGGCTTCATAGATGAAACTAATCCATGAATGAAGCCCTACATACCTCAAGTAGAATCCTTAGAATTGAAGAAGAAAATATAGAAATCCTTAATTAAACCTTCAAGATTTTGCTTCAATGGAACCCTTGACTTAGAGAAAGAAATATTGATAACCCTTGAGAGAATTTATGGATTAACAACTTTGGATGAATTAGCAATAGGACTTTATAGAGATTAGGTCAATTAAGGAAGTTAGGGTAGCCAAAACGATGTAGTTTAGGATTTGGATTGATTGAGAATATAAAAAATACCCTTTTTAAAAACTATTGGAGCCATCTACACAACCCCTTTCATGGGTCGTGGATGCACCTATGGTCCATACGTTGCCTCATGAATCAGGGTGTCACAAAATTTTAGCTACTATAATTGTAGCTTCTAAGCCACAAACATGCAGTACGACTCATAGATATATTTCTGGGCTGTAAAATCTCTCATAAAGTGATCCTAAACTTAGACAAATTGTAGGTTCCTAAGGGCTTCTTCCTATGAGACCAACTTACAGGTCATGAGTACTTCTACGACTCGTCTGGTATCATGCAATTCAATTCCGAAAATCCTCCAATTTTTTATTTTCCTTAGGCACTTTCCAAGAGATCACCTATGAACCATGGTTCCTTCTACGGGATGTGGTGTGGTTCATAGAGTTAGACCATAGCAAATTCCCTGTCTTTCAGTTTTCTAGGGCTAAAAATCTTGGGGTATTACAAAAGGAATATCCATAGGATCGTATTAATGGAGCCTGTGCCATGACCCGCCACTTTATCATCTTTAAGAAGAAGAATCTAGAGTTGTAGAGAGGTTAAATGAGTTCAAAAAATTCTTTTTCCCTAATAATGTCATCTATGAGCTAAAATTAAAGTTCAGGGAGCTGAAACAGACAAGCAACATTTTGGCATATATGATGGAGTTCACCACATTCACATTTTAGACTCCCAACCTCACATATGAAGACATGTTTTTTCACTTCATAGATGGATTGTAAAATTAGTAAAAGATGAAGTTGGAATGATGGCAAGTTAACACTTTTTATGAGGCCATCACTTAAGCTGAAGCCCTGATGATCTTTAGGTATGATAAGTATGAAAAAGGCAAAGGAAAAGAAGTAAAGAATAGTTATGTTAAGATGGGTCAGATAATGGCAAGAGTAAGGACTAGCATCCCTACGCTAAAATCGATGACACCTATAAGATCGATAGCGAGAATTTAGAATACTAGGGCTATGTCGAGAAGAAGGAGCAGTCTACCAAAGGAAGCGACTATTACATTTGTGGTAGACGACATGGCAACGCAAGATGTCCTTAAATAAAGAACCACAGTGCCATATTATGGGATCGGAAGGATAAAATGGTACAAAAGCAAGGACAAGGTTTGGACACAACATAAGTAGGTATGATTGGTCTATGCAGTGTTATGAGAAAACAAGCTACGAAGTGGGAATATGACTTATGTGTTGGTTGATTTTCGTGAAGAACCTAATATTATGACTAAGTTAGCAATGGTAAGGTTGGGACTAAGTTACAAACCAAGTAACACCTTCCTTAAGATGGTCAATACACTACTAACCCTCGTATGTGGAGTTAGTCATGGAGCAAGCATAACACTTGGTAGGTGACAAGGTAAAAGCAACTTCACCATCACTCCTCTAAATATCTTTGATATAATTCTTAGGCAAAAGTTCTCTCTAAGATGTTACATTATGATCAATTCCTACTTTTAATAACTCTTGGTCATCGAACAAGGAGATCTTGTATAGTTCCACTAATCAAGGTGTCAAAGACGAAAGGATAAACCTACATACTATCCATCTAGCTTGTGAAGGACCTAAAAGAAGGAATTGATGTTTATAGCCACCATTAGGAGTTTAGATGAAGATAATGGCACTGGAGAGTCATTACCACCATGTATAGATAAGGCTCTTGAAGAGAACAACGGTGTGATGATGAGGAATTACCAAGACCCTACCTCAAAAGTGCGAGGTAGATCATAAAATAAGTTAGAGATCTGAGCCAAGCCACCGTATACCCTCTATACTGCGTGGGTCCACCAAAATTAGAAGAGCTAAGGGGGTAGCTGAAGGAATAGCTCAAAGCTACCCATGTCTGCATGTCCAAAACACTATACGGAGCACTAGTCTTATTTCATAAGAAGAAGGATGAATCATTACGGCTATGCATAAACTGTCAGACACTCAATAAGGTGATAATATAGAACAAGTATCCCATCCTTAACATTGGTGACTTATTTGATAGACAGGAATAAGCTAAGTACTTCACAAAGGTAGATTTCAGAAAGGGATACTACTAAGTGCATATAGTACAGGGGAATGAGCCAGAAATAACACGAGTAAGAAGATATGAAGCCTATGAGTGGTTGATGATGCCTTTTGGCTTAACCAATGCACCCTTACCTTTCGCACACTAATGAACAAGATTTTCCATCCTTACGTAGATCATTTTGTGATAGTATACTTGAATGACAAAGTCAAATATAACAACACCTTGGAGGAGCATGTGGAGCATTTAAAAAAGGTGTTCCAAGTCCTATGAGAAAATTAGCTCTATATTAAGCAAGAGAAGTACAAGTTCACCCAACATGAGGTGCATTTCTTGGGATACATCACCAGCCAAGGAAAAATTATAGATGGACGAGGCAAAAGTTTAGGACATCAAAGATTAGGAGGTGCTCATAAAGGTACTAAACTTAGATCTTTCCTTGGACTTGATAAATATTATCACAGACTTATAAAGGATTATCATACCAATGCCATTATACTAACAAAATTATTAAAGAAGAATAAGTTGTGGGTTTAGAGAGAGCATTGCTAGGAGGTATTTGAAGACCTCAAAGATTCCATAATAGAAGAACTAGTCTTATTGCCACTCGACTTTACCAAAATATATGAGGTGCACATAGATTCCGCATGTTTTTCAGTTGGAAGAGAACTTATGCAAGATATACACACTACCACATTTGACAGCCGCAAGTTGAATAAAATGGAATGGCAGCATATAGTTCAAGAAAATGAGATGATGGCCATTGTTCATTGCCTATGCATGCGAAGACATTATCTACTTATATCAAGTTCTTAGTTAAGACTAAAAATGTGGCTGCTAGCTATTTCTAGTCACAGAAGAAGCTTACACCAAAACAAGCTGGGTGGCAAGATTCTTGGCAGAGTTTGAGTATGAAGTAGAGTACAAACTAGGCAAAGACAATGTCATAACCGACGCATCAAGTAGAAAAACCTAGCTGCCATCACTACAACCTATTGTGACATCTAAGATACTATCAAGGATAGCATGCAATATGATCTCAATGCGAGGTAACTTATAGAGACTGGCATTTAAGGCCAGATAAGGTGTGTTTGGGTAGAATATGGACTATTTCTTACCACCAAATGGAGGATCTATGTGCCCAAGTTCAGAATTATTATATGACATTTTATGAAAGAAAGCCATGAAAATTTTTGGTCTACACATTTGGGCTAGCGCCACACGAGAGCCTTAATTAAGGAAATTTACTATTGGCAACACATACAGGAAGATATAGAGTGCTATGTATTGACTTGTCTTATGTGCCAACAAGACAAAGTGGAGCGATGACAACCTAGAGTACTTTTGGAACCTTTATTGGTATCGAAGCGTCCATGAAAAAGTGTAACTATGGACTTCATAACTTGTTTGCCAAAGTTTGATGGGTACAAGATGATAATGATTGTGATGGATTCGTTCACAATTTAGACTAGGTTCATGACTCCCACAACAGGTTACCCAACCAAGGAGGTTGCCTAACCCTTCTTTAAGAATATGGTGAATTAGTGAGGGCTATCGAGGCACATCATTAGTAATCAACATGCATTTCATAAGAAACTTCTAGAGAAAATGTAATGACCCTAAATGTCATTTTTGGTATTTCTAGAAAAGTTATCATTTTATCCCTCCTGGTAGTTACCTCAAGTTCAATTTGATTGGTTTTGAGAATTACTTTTTGAAAATTTTGTGAAAAATAGAGTTTTGCTAAAGAGTTGAGTTTTAAAGGATCAAGTTGTTTTATTTTGAGTTTTGGGATCATTTAGAGATTTGAGTCTTTGAATGAAATTTTGTCAATTCTACCAGTTTTAGAATGTAAGAATTATCTAGGAGATTCGTCGAAATCAGATTTGGAGTTGTTATGTGAATTTGAGGTTTGAAGTTAAAATTTTAGTTAAAACTTTAAAAAGTTTGACTTTGATCAACATTTTGCTTTCGAGTGCTCAAATTAAATTTTAATGATTCCATTAGTTGTGGAAGGTGATTTTAGCTCCAAAGTATGCTTCAATATAATTTTTGGGCATTCTGATAGATATTTTTTTAATATTTCTAGTACCTAAGTTGTCCTAGTTGCAACTAATCAATTTTTGGGTCAAAGACTTCAAATTTGATTTTTGATAGTTTTAGTGAGATTGAAACATTGAATTTAATAGGAATGCATATCTGAGTTGTGTTCACAGGGTTCAAAATGACTCTCGAGGGTTGATTCCATGATTTTCATATTAGCTGATCTTGGTTGATATATCTGGTGTTGGAATTTCTTAAGTGATTCCTGGTTGCTTAAGAGACCTCTACAAAAATGGGATCCCATCACAAAATTGAAAACCCCCTACCATGTGGGGTTTGCCAAAGTGAACCATGGCTTGCAAATTAAAAGCGAACATTCAGTCGCAAAGCAAAGCAGCCTTTTTAGAGGTGTTGCTTAAATGATACCTTGATTGCCTTTGTGATATCTAATGGTGATCTTCTGGGCTGTTCTTGAGAATTAAACTTCGTTTGCCATTTTTAATCTTGGGGAGCTCATGGGAGGTGATTTTTGAAGTGTTTTCAAGTGGAATTTATTTTGTAAGTTATTTTGGGGTTAAAACCTTCATTACCCATTAATTATTTCTTGTTCTTAACATCAAATTGAGATTTTTGGCTTGGAAAATTGAGAATTTTTGTTCATAAACGAAAGTTTTATGAAAATAGTGATGATCAGTTAATTTTAACTCTTTATTTGAAATGATTTTCTCTAAAAGATTTCTAATGTCCTAAGAAACATTTTCATGCAAAAATTTTTAAATTTCATTCCCATTTTATGGTATTGAATTTTGACGATTTTGACCTTTTTCTTGAAATTTATGATTTTGGCATCATTAAACTTGGAATTTGATTGTGATCATTATATGAATAGGTTGTGATATTTTGTGTACAAATCGGAAGGGGAAGTCTCAAGTGTTACATTGATTTCTTGACTTTATTGAGACAACTAGATTATTAAACTTTGTTAAGTTTATTCAAACCTTATATTTTATTTTTTATGTGTAAGGGAATAATAGGGATTTGAAATAGGTGAATTACTCATGAAATGACTTAATATATGTGATGGGATATGAAATAGATAAGTGATAGCATGTGATAACTTGACTTATGATTTATTATATAATTAGTGATGTTATTTTAAATATTGTGAAGTATTAGTTGATAAGTGATGTGCCACCAAGATACAATACTTTTGATGCTTAAAACATAGAATTTTGTGTGGTCTCATAGCGATGATAGTAGGTTTGATATGTTTTTGTGTTTGTTTTACAGGATTTCAAGAATTGGGATGATTTTGAGACAAGTTTTACAGATTACAGGTTTTTGAGGATTTATGAGTCCTTCTATTGGCCTTGGTTTATTATACGGGCCGTAGATTGGTTTTATGGGTCAAACTAGTGAAAGACTGATTTTCAGATGTTGAGGTTACATGTTACTATATGAGTCGTAGACTCTTTGACAACACATATATTTGTTCATATGCTGAAGATTAGAGAATATGCTAAGTGTTGAACTGTAATCAGATAGAGGCTCTTACGGATCATAAGTCAGGTGATGGGTCATGAATCAGTTTATACCTGGAGGATTAGAGTTTTGAAGAATAACTGAAGAGTTATCAGACGAGACTCCTTATAGGCCATAAGTCAGAAGATAGCCCATAGGATCAGTTCGTGTATGGAAGGTTGCTTTTGTACAGTGTAGTCTATGAAGGCCAATTATGGGCCTTGATTTTATCTATAGTGCGTAATATCTTTGGTTCTATTTCTCGATTCCAGTTTTTCTATTTCATTTAGGATTCAATTTTCACTTATTATAAATAAGTTTTTAGTTTTTTAAGATAGAGAGCAGACTTATTATAAATAGGTTTTTTGTTTTTTAAAAGAGAGAGCAGTCAGAACATTGAGAACTCAATACTTGTGATTATTATTGTGTTCTTGGAGATTACTTTTGATTTTTTACATCAGAGTTATAACATCATGATTTCTTATGAAGACTTTAGATTTTGTGTTTTTTAATTTATCGTTGTAAGTGTTTAATAATGTTATTCCATAACATGATCTCTTCATCTACTATGAATATGAGTAACTAAATCCAAAACTAGGGTTGTGAGAACCATGAAGAACTAACAAAGTAAAAATTGGATAACTTGTAATCCTTGGAAAGTGTGCATATGTGTATTAATTTTCTCTTCAATTTGAATATTTTTTAACGGCGGCCAACATTTGAACTCGCCTAGTTCTTGCTTACTAGATCAAGGGGGTAATTAACAGGATTTGATATGATTACTTTTTTCTAATCAACTTGAATGGATCAAGGGATGGTTGTATTGGGATAAAGGTAACAATTAGTAATGCAACACTGCGGGGATAGATCAAATCATGTGGTGAAATTTGCTCACCTAGATAAAAAGTTTAGGTAAACATAACTTGTCAGCTCTGTATGCTACACACTAGAAAATTATATGATTATCTAGATATACTAAGTTAGAAATTCATGGGAAACACAATACCCTAATTACTTATCTCACTGACTTCATAACACGTCACTTGACGATCTGATTCTAGTTTAGGTTCACTTATTGAATTTTATGAATCCCTCCTTTCGAAAAATAAGTAGATTAATTCATTCAAATTATTTATAGTTATACCAAGTATAGACCTTATTCCCAGTGGGATCAACCCTAACCATTGTTAGGTTCTATATTTTGATAATGACTGCTTATAGCTTGATTTGGAGGTGCAGTTTGGACGTGATCAAAATTTTGGAACCATTACTGGGGAATACGACTTTTAGATTGGTATAATTAGAGTAAGCTGTGAGTTAATCTTTATTTTTATTATTTTATATTTTTATTATTTTTGTTTTGTTTCATCATATAGGTATAGTGTATGCTCAGTACTCATAGTTGAGGCATACTTAGGACTCCATTTGATCTACAAATCTAGAAAATGCTACAAAGAATGGCCCAAGACAACGCTAATAATCTTGCAAATCTTGTAAAGAATTTGAACAATGACAACCCACCACTACTTGAGGATGTGAATCCACCACCACAAGGTCAAGAAGCAGCTGCAAATACATGGAATCCATACAAACTTAATCCTATGGTTGTGGATGTTAGTAGAGCTATTGTGTTGCCTCCGTTATCAGAGGATACTAAGTGTGTCATATCGAGTGGATTGTTATAGATGTTGCAAAATAGATGGTTGTTAGCAGGCTTACCATCATAGGATCCACATAACTATCTACATAATATTGCTTTTGTTTTCGAGAGCATGATGGAAACCAAAATCTATCTATGGACATTGTTGGGCTTTGTGTATGTTGTTATCTCTAGCAGGTGAGGCGACAATATGGTTAGCAGAGCTTCCATAGAGTTCTATCACCACGTAGGCTAAAATGTAGAAAGCATTTCTGGAGAAGTACTTTTCGAGGTTAAAGAAGATAAAGTTAAAAGATCAGATTAATAACTTCGAGCAATTGCCTAGTGATTCGATCAGTACCACATGGGAGAGATTTACAAAGTGATTGAGAAATGTTCTAGACCATAAGATTATTGATAATTCTGTGGTGGACATCTTCTATCGGGCCTTAGATGACAATTGGTAAGCTGTGGCTGACACTACAACTGGAGGCTCATTCTTAGATTACCGATTTTCTACTATAGATGAATGACTAGAGAAAGTGGCAAAGATGAACCGAGCATGGGGCACAAGGGAAAATCTACAACAAAGAGTTCCTTTTAAGTTAACACAAATTTGGAGAAGGCTAAGTTTAATAAAGATATAGATTAGTACTAATGTGGGATTGCAGATGAAGTAGATTAAAAAACAAGTGAATGCAGTGAGTCATCAGCCATCACGAGTACCTATGTATGAGGATCGCTATTATTGGGAGGATTCTTTCTTTATGACTGATCAGATGGGGGGGTTTCCAAACTAATACCCAAGGGTCCAATCAGGACTATTGATGACAAGGTCAAGGGAATCAAGGTCAAAACTTCAACAGAGATAACTCTTATAGGGACAACAATCAAGGTGGATATTATGATAGAAATAGGGGACAAGATAATGATGGTGATTGGGGTCGCAGAGATGGATGTAGGAATGGTTCTTATAAGCCACCACATAATTGAGATTCTGGGTCTGGTAGTTCTAAGATTGAGGAGATATTCGATAAGTTGTCAAAGAAGGCTGACGCCTACGATGAGACTTTAAAGGGAATGAAGGTTGATATTTTTGGCATTAATAAGAAGATCAAGCCTAAATTTATGGTTGTTAAGAAGCTGAGGAAGCAATTTGGTCAAATTCTCTACACTGTTGGACCAACGTCAGAAAGGTACATTATGAAGCAACACAGTGCAGAATTCAAAGAATGATGGGAAGTGGATGACAGTGATGGTATGGTAAAAAGATGATCGACCCACAGATGCCAGCAGATAAGGATAAAGTTTAAGAGGAGATGGTAGGTAGCAAAGATGCTGAGACTAGGGATTAAAACTCAAGGATGGAGTGAGCGACGAAGTGGTGACACCAAGAAATTAAAACCCATACCTAGGCCTCCACATCCTTCTGGTAGAGACTCAAGAAAAAGGTGGAGAAAGTTAAGTTTCAACACTACATATCCGTGTTGAAGTAGCTAACTATCAACATTCCCCTTATATTATTAAGGCATTGGAGAGAATGCCCGGGTATACCAAGTTCATGAAGGACCTAGTGATGAAGAAGAGGATGGTGAGCCAAGAGCTCTCTTAAGAGCTTCAGCATTATGATTCTATTGTAACAAGGTCCTTAGTGCAGAAGAAAGAAGACCCCAGAAAATTCACCACACCTTGCACCATTGGAGATGTCAACTTTGCAAAGGTATTATTCGACTTAGGTGCTAGTATTAACTTAATGCCTCTTGCAATGTTCAAGCAATTAGGCTTGGGAGCCCCTACAATTAGTTGTTGATGGCTGACAGAACATTAAAGAAGCCTGTTGGGATATTGCATGACATTATAGTAAAAGTGGAGAAGTTCATATTCCCCACAGACTTTGTGATTCTGGATTACAAGGTCGAC
>JAOTQJ010159423.1:0-22944 GCA_025642045.1 Solanum sejunctum | reverse complement strand
CTATTTTTCAACTGGATATCACTCAAAACCCTCATAAAACCTCTCTAAGACTTTACCAAATATCTCATACCAAATTCAAGGATTTCAAGATTAACTTTGAAACTCAAGGATTCACTTCAACCTCTAAGTTTCCATCAACCTCATCTCAAGAAAACCCAAATCTGATGTATGTGGGTTTCATCCATTGGGTCCTTTCAACCATGTAGCGCAATTTTCCTTTTTATGAAAAATTGCATGATTTCAAGTTGTATTACTTATGGGTATCTCTTATTATGAAGTATGAGCATGAATTATATTAGGTTTTATCAAAGTATTGTTGATTATCCATGAGTATCTATTTTAAGTTTACACTATGAGTTGACCTTTGTCTTTTGAGACTATGCATGTTTTGAGCTAGGAAACTATGATCTATTATTAGTTTTGATGATGGATTTTAAGGTATCGTATATAATGGTTTTACTACATGTTGGTGTATTGATTGGCACTGAGTTTACTCATCTTATTTCGCTCTTGAATTGCATGATTTTAAACTAGTATCATGAACCCACTAAGTGCTTGATAAAATATCAAGTCAAGAATTCTCATGTTATTGATGATCTATTTCATTATTTACAAGTCAAGTGACTATAAGATGATGAAGGGCTTTCAACTATGTATTGAATTCATGAAAATTATCTATCACGTTTTTACAAGTTACAAGCTAAGCCCTATTTCAAGCCTTTTACCTCTTGTGAGTCATTCATCTAAAAGCAAGGGTTAATGTATGGTTATGATCTACTCTCACATTTTAAGTTAGGCTCACAATTAGAGGACAAGCATGTTTCACGAGCTACTTATGTCATTTTTCCATGTTTCTTATAAGTTATATAAATTATTATTATTTTAATTATTCCACGGGATTTGATTTAGCACCGATTGAGGCTTAAGATGGGGTCTTGATTAAGGGGCCCTCACATAAAGTTTTTTGTCTCTAAACTATGTACCACCATAGGATTATGATAACCACCCTTGCAATACTAGTGGACCCATCTAGATATGTCATCATGTTTGGTTTGCCTTGGAAAGTAGACCACACCTAGACGGGGGAGGGGGGTGTCATTCCTATTCCACCTTGCTGAGAGGGTGTCATGCCTTAGATTCCAAGTTGTAGCTACTTAGTCTATTATACAATATGAATGATTTACAAGCATGTTTTATTATGTGCATTCATCATGCTTGCCATATTGAGATTATATATCTATTGCTTATGATTATGCATTTTGGCTATATTGGCTTTATGTCTAGTTGGATGCATCTGACATACTTAGTACATTCAAATGTACTAATGCATACTCTATGCCTACACAATATTACCATGTAGGGACCAGAGCACCTTTGATCATCCTCCACGTGGCTGGTATGATCCTTTGAAGCAAGCTTTAGTGAGTCCTTAAGTCTAAGCATACTATCTATATTACTGTTACTATTTTGAGACTTCTTTATGTTTAACACTTGTTACTATGAGGGTGAGCCCGAAAAGTGTCTTGGACCCCGCTCTATTCCATGTTATAGGTGTTATTAGATATTATGATGTACTAACACTATAAGCATGACTATTTATGCTTTTATGAAGATTAAAATTTCCCTTAGTCTTGCATCCCTTTTTATTATATCTCTTGATATTGTTTTCTTTTCTTACGCGACTGAGGATGTGTGACTGATATAGTAAGAGGCTTTTTTTAGTCCCTTTCGGTTTTTGATTCATCATGTCACATCTACGACCTAGGTTTGGGTCATGACAAACTTGGTATCAAAGGCTTAGGTTATTAATGCTCCTCAGGATCTAACACACTGCGTCTATTAGATTCTTATTCGTAGTTGTGTAGCGTGCCACAACTATGACTGGGAGGCTATAAGGTATTTTAGTTAATATTTTACTTCTTAATGATCAATGTTGTGTGGTAGAGCTAAATCTCCTAAGGCTTATTATTAATCCCGAGCTATTACGTTTTAGAATATGCCTCAAGCTATTCAGAATAGTGGATAGGATGGTAACCATCTCTCACTTGAGGGTCAACTTCCTAATGGTGACATGCCAAATGCGAAGGTTCATAACATTCTATGGCTATTGGTCAAGGTTGTGACTTCTCAACTCAATCAATAGCTGGGTGCTCTTGAGACTTCAAAGGATAAGTAGAGAGAGAGAAAGGCTAAGAGGGACTGAGTTGGTGGTGCCTCATCTTCTACTAGTCTACCTATTCCTTAGTACGAGGAGAAAAGGATCCCTTTTGGCACTTGTTAAGGGTGTGGCAAGAAGCATCAAGAGAGGTATTTGGTGGGCTCCGAAGGTTATTTCAAGTATGATGTTGTTGGGCATAAGATGAGAGATTGCCCGGTAGCCTCAAAGGAAGGGAGAAGAAAGGATCAATTTGAAAGTAGGCTTCCATATATTAAGCCCAGTGGAAATTGTATGGCAACCCTTGCTAAGTGCCTAAAATGTGGGAGAAATCATAGTGACATATGTTAGAGGAACACGAGTGCATGCTATTGGTATGGCAAGATGGACCACAAGGTTGTTGATTGTCTATATGCTCAAAGGAAGGGCAAAGGTATTGGTGCTTCCCTGGTATGTTAAAATTTTTTATTTTAATGAGTATGCATTGATAGATTCAGGTGACACTATTTCTTTCATTACTCCTTTTCTCACCAAAATCTTCATGTGAATCCCAAACTGGTGTGTGAACCATATAAAGTGCTATATCTATTGGTGAGTCCATTATTGATAAAAGAGTATATAGAAATTGATCGGGTTCATATTGCACAAAGTCTTGTCGTGCGATTTTGTTGAATTAGATAAGGTGGATTTTGATGTCATTTTTTTTTGGATTGGTTGCATGCATATTATTCTTCTATTGATTGTAGAACCAGTAGGGTTAAATTCCAATTCCTAAATGAGCCCATCCTTGAGTGGGAAAGTCATGATGTAGTAGTGAAGGGTAGATTCATTTTTCATCTTGAAGCCCATACATTGATTTTTAACGGTTGCCTTTTTCAATTTGTGAGGGTTAGGGATATTGAGTCCAAAGTCCTTCCTATTGAGTTAGTTCTGGTGGTCAATGAATTTCTTGAGATCTTTCTAGATGAGCTTGTTGATTTCCTCCCAAAAGGGAAATAGAATTTGGTATAGACCTCTATCCCGATACTCAAGCCATTTCCATTCCCCCTTAATGTATGGCTCTGGTAGAATTGATGTAGTTAAAGTATCAATCGAGAGATTTGTTGGAAAAGGGTTTCATAAGGCCTATTAAGTCACCTTGGTGTATACTGTGTTATTTGTGAAGAAAAAAGATGGTTCTCTTAGAATATGCATTGATTACCAACAACATAATAAGGTTAAAATAAAGAACAAGTACCTTCTACCAAGTATGGATGACCTTTTTGATCAAATAGAAAGGGCTAGTCACTTTTCTAAGATTGATCTTTGGTCCAGATATCACAAAGTGAAAGTAAGGGAGTGTGATGTTCCCAATACAACTTTCTGGACTAGGTATAGGCACTTCAAGTTTGTGTTTTTGTACTTTGGGTTGACTAATGCACTATCTATATTTATGGATCTCATGAATAGGGTCTTTAAACCTTACCTTGACACATTTGTGGTGGTCTTTATTGATTTATTCTCAAATTAAGGAAGTGCATATGAATGACTTGTGGGTGGTGTTCCGAATCTTGGGGGAGGAGAAGTTGTATGTAAAATATAAAAAATGCGAGTTTTGGTTGAAAGATCTTGCTTTTTCAGGGCAAGTGTTGTCGGGTGATGGCATTAAGGTGGATCCTAAGAACACAGATGTAATTAGGAACTGGTCTAGACCTTTGACTATATTAGATATTGGAAGTTTCGTGGGTTTGGCAGGTTATTACCAGAGGTTTGTTAATGGCTTTTCTTCTATCGCTTCCCCTATGACAAAGTTGACCTAAAAGACGGCACATTTCATATGGACGAAGTAATGTGAGAAGAGTTTTCAAACTTTGAAAGATAAGCTTGTCTCCGCTCCTATCTTGGCTCTATCTTAGGGGTTGGAGGGGTTCATGCTATATTATGATGCCTCAAGAATTCATTTGGGGTGTGTTTTGATGTAACATGGTAAGGTGATAGCATATGCCTCTAGGCAAATCAAGGTGCATGAGAAGAATTATCCCAACTAAGATCTTGAATTGGTGGTCATGGTATTTCCTTTGAAAGTTTGGCATCACAACTCGTATGGAGTTCATGTTAATGTGTTTATCGACCATAAGAGTCTTTAGTATGTGTTCACCCAAAAAGATCTTAACTTGACACAAATAAGATGGTTAGAGCTCCTTAAAGATCGTGATATGAGTATGCATTATCTTCCTAGCAAAGCTACTGTTGTGGCTGATGATCTAAGTAGAGTGTCCATGGGTAGTCTAACTCCTATTAAGGATGATGGTAAATAGGTGGCTAGAATTTCACCGGTAGGGTAGATTAGAGGTTAGATTGGATGAAGTGCAAAATAGTGGTGTAGTGGTTGTTGATGGTTCTAAATCTTCTTTGATTAAGGAAGTAAAGTCAAAACAAGATCTAGACCCCGTATTGTTATAGTTGACAACCTTGGTGAAAGATTTTAAGGTTGAGGTTTTCTCCTAAGAGTGGAGATGGTGCCCTTAGGCACCAAGGTAGGTTGTGTGTGCCTAATGTCGATGACCTGAGGGAGTTGACTTTGAGAGAGGCTCATGATTCATCCTATTCTATTTGTCCCAAATTCATGGGAATGGATACAAACTATGGGGAGGTATCTTGGTAAGGTTGGTGTGATGGCTTTGTTAGCATCGAATTTGGTTATAGAAGCTTTGGAGGAGATGAGTTTGATAAGAGAGAGATCTGAGAAGTCTCAAGTAGATAGAAGACTTACTCTGATGTAGGAAGAAGAGAACTTGAATTTAAAGTCGGTGGTTGGGTTTACCTGAAGGTCTCACCCATGAAGGGTGTGATCCGGCTCTTATAAAAAGGTAAATTAAGCCCAAGGGTGTAGCGCCTTAAAGAATTTTGAGGAGAGCTGGCAATGTTGCAAATGGATTGGAGTTGTCCATGGTTACGAATATGGTTCATTCGGTCTTCCATGTGTCTATGTCGAACCAGATCACACCCTTCATGGGTGAGACTTTCAAGTAAACCCAATTATCAACGTCAACCATAGATATCCTACCTTAGTACCTAAGGACCCCATCGCCCACTTGGGAGAAAACCTCCACTTTACAAACCTTCACCAACCTTCACCAAAGCCTTCAATTCTAGTAAGATGGGGTCAAGTCTAGTTTCAACTTGATTTTGGATCAACGATGATTTGGAACCATCAACAACCACTACACCAACATTTTCAACTTCATCCAACTTAAACCCCAAATTAGCTAACTAGTGCACTTCTCCAGCAACCTCTTTGCTACCAAAAACTCACACTTATATTTTGCAATAACCTCTCATCCCTAAAAATTTTCAACGCTACTCTCAAGTGAGTCACGTGACCTTCTTCACTGCAGGAATAAATCAATATCACATTAATAAAGACCAGCACAGACATGTCAAGGTAGGGCTTAAAGATCCTATTATAAGATTCATAAATATTGTT
Organism: Solanum sejunctum; assembly: GCA_025642045.1. Classification (NCBI taxonomy): domain Eukaryota; kingdom Viridiplantae; phylum Streptophyta; class Magnoliopsida; order Solanales; family Solanaceae; genus Solanum; species Solanum sejunctum. Next base: position 17,323 of record JAOTQJ010159423.1, on the reverse strand, counting down.
GGTGTATTAGCCAAGACAGAAGACATTACCACAAATTCCAAAATGCCCATACCTAGTCCAAAAAGCCTTCTTGGGAATAGCACACTCCCTTACTCACACTTGGCAGTATCCGAACCGAAGATCAATATTAGAAAAATAACTACCCCCTATCAGGAAGGACATTAAGAAACTCATTGACCACCAAAACTAACTCAATATAAATGACTCTAGACTCAACATTTCTAATCATTGCAAGATGTTAAATGCAACCTTTAGAAATAATTTGGGCCTTAAGATAAGTAATAAATCTACCCTTAACTACCACGTTACAAGCACTCACGTATGGGTTCATTAGGGAATTGGAATCCAACTTTATGGGTTCTATAATAAATAGAAGCATGATAGGCATGTAAAAAATCCACCCCAAGAATAATGTCAAATCCCTCCATGCCAAGTTCAACAAAATCACATGACAAGACTTTATAAATAAGGATGTGGAAAACCCCCATAGACTTTTTCTACCACTAATAGACTCACCAATAGGTGTAGACACCTAAAAGGTTCACATAGTAATTTAGGACACACAAGAAGCTTATTAGCAATAAAAGGAATAATGAAGGAAATAGTGGCACCTGGACCTATCAAAGCATTCACATCAAAATAAAAAACCTTTAGCATATCAGCAACAACATTGGGCACCTCATCCCCTCTTTTCCTCCCTTGAAGAATAAAGAACCAATTATATCATAGAGAACCCCCTGTTGGCCTTCTTGAGCCCTTTGATCAACGTGACCACCTTGCCCTTTTGGTCAGCCATCTTTACAATTGTTTTGAGCTTGTGGACAATCCGAAATTTTGTGGCCTATCTGGCCACACCCAAAGCATACACTCGTTTTCCTCCAACATGTGCCACCATGTTTCCTTCAAAATTTTGGGCATCTAGGATACATCACGCGCGTCATCACCTTCTTGGAGCCTTGGGTTAACCACCAAGTCTTTAGTCCGAAAAGACCCTTAGGGATATCACCTACCATCATCCTCATTTGGGAACAAAACCTGTACCAAAGATCAATCTTAGAGAAATGACTAACACATTGTAGTTGACTGAATAGATCGACCATCCTCAATCATCATATTACAACCATACGAGTTCTACACTCATTGGAAGCATGTTATACAAGTAGCCTAAACTACCCCAAGATCTCTAACACCTCAAACTAAGTCCAACCGAAATCATAAGACAAGACTCTACGCAACGAGAACTTAGGTAAACCCTTATAGATCTCTTCTAGCCACTATAGACTCATGCAACTATCCGAGACACACACATGAATCCTACTAGCACAAAGGAAACACACAAAATATAGCAACTCCTAGACCTATCAAATCATCCTTCTCAAAACGTCGGTCACAACATAGACCTTACTTAGGGTTAACTATGTCATAGGAGAAGTAATAGAAGATAACCTATTCACAACCTCCGGTATTATCCCGCTAAGCCCAAGAAGCTCCTAATATTCGATGGGTTCAAAGGTCTAGGCCAATCTCTAATCACCTTCGTCTTACTAGGGTCCACTTTAATACCATCACCCAATACCACAGGACCTAGGAAGGCAACCTCTTACAGCCAAACTCCATCTTATCCTATTTAGCATCCAACTTTCTTCCTTAAACTTTGTAGTACTACCCTTAAATGATTCACATGCACTAATTTATTAGGGAAATGAGCCATCATATCATCACCAAAACCACCATAAGCCTACTAGAGTAGGGACTAAATATCTTAATCATGAGAATTATAGGCATAATTAGTGTACTAGTCAAACCAAAAGACACTAACCCAATTTCAAAATATTTAGAAGGGTCATTCAAGGCCTCATCTACCACCACCAACAATTCAATAAACAAAACAACTTAGGTTCAACACCTCCAATTCTCACAAGAGTATAAATGCAACCCCTTAGAGATCAATTGTACCTCAAGACATTAAACGGACCTACCACCTTGCTATCACTTGACCACCATATTAAGACTCTTCCACTCAAGGATGGGTTCATTGGGGAATCTAGATCTAATTCTAGGGGTCCTACTATCTATTAAGACACAACATGCAAGCAACCATTCCATCCTTAGTATGACATCAAAATCCACCACACTAACTCCAACAAACCACAAGGCATGACCTAATACAATACAAACTAGGATCAATACCTATGAACTTTCTAGTAACAATATACCCAACAAAGAGGTAAACACTAAAGGTTCACATCACAACTCGGGTCACATAAGTAGCCTAGTAGAAACCAAATGAAATAATGGAAGAAATAGTAAAACTCGTATCTATCAACATCAAAACCTGCAACTTACCTTCCTTTTCCTTTCTCTTCGAAGCGACATAATCAACTAGAAGAGTAAAGAACATTTGTTAGAGGTGAAAGCCCTATCTCACTTCTAAAGTACGACATAGACCATGAAGAAGGGAAACACTTCCTAAAATGTCTCATAACCTCCTACTCATAGTCATGATGGTCAACACAATCATGAATAAGACTTTAATCGATGCAGTGTGTTGCACTCCAAGGATCTAACAACCTAGTGCTCTGATACCATCTTTGTCACAACCCAAACCTAGGGCCTAGACATGATCGGTGAATGGGAAACCTGAAGGAACCCCAAGCAAGCCTCATAGTATATCATTACACATCCTAGGTCACAGAAGCAATGTAAAACAACATAAGATACATAGGAAATTAGGACTAAAGGTGATAGAGATTTATACATAAATAGCTTGAATATCATAATTGAGTCAAAGCTCAACCATAATACATAATATGCCCAACAACACCTCTACTACATTGATAAAAAGGAGGTGCCAAGACAAGTAACTAGGATCATCCTCATAGTTAATACATATATGAAAGAAAGATAGTCTTAGAACATAGCATGAGATCATAAGCAATGTCCCAAAAATAGAGGACTCACTAACAAGCTTGAGTGAAATCATACTAGTCACGTGGGTGGATATGCTCAAGCGGGGGTTCGGTTCCCACATGTTGATATCATGTAGACATAGAGTATTTGTTAGTATATTTGAATATACTAAGTATGTAGGAAACACTGTTAGCAAGGGATAGACATTATAATCGAAATGCATAATTATAAGCAAGTATACATATAACATCCATATGACAAGCATAATCAATGATTAAGGTAAAATATTCATGTAAATCATGAACAAGGAGAGTGAACTCTATATAGTATACATGCTGCAATGCTTTTACCAAAATTCATGAAATAGGCCAATTAGCCCTACTCACCTTACGGTATAACCTTTTTGGAGAGTATTACCAATACCCCTACCATACGATATAGTCTTTTTGATAGGTAGTATAAGAAATTCCTTACTTTATTATGTAATCCTTTGGGTAGGTGTCAGAGATCATTCTACCTTATGGTATGGCCTTTTCGTTAGAATGTCTACACCTTATGATATGACCTTTTTTGTTGGAACCCTTAATCTTTCTTTCTACCTTATGCATGGTCTTTTCTATAGGATGTCCTTACTTTATGATATGATCTTTTTAGTAAGAACCCTTAGTCTTTCTACCTTATAGCAAGGTGTTTTCGGTAGGAAGTCCTTACCTTACGATATAATCATTTCAATAGGAACTATTAATCACTCTACCTTATGGTACGACCTTTTTGGTAGGATGTCCATACCTTATGATATAATCTTTTCGGTAGGAATCATAGAAAAAGATCATCAAACCATTACATTTCAAGCATCAAGAAAGGGCCTCTTCCATCTTCTCCAAAACACAACAACATGTAAACCCAATAATCTACTTACAACTCCATAGGTACTTTTCAGGGAAGCAACTCAAATAAACATTTATATCATCATCATAAAGTCATCCAACTCATATTCCATACCTTAGACCCTTTACAACTCAAGATTCCATAACCGAATATTTTATCAAACATTTGGCGGGTGTGTAATGCTAATGTAAAGCCATGCAGTTCAAGAGTTAAATCATGCAAGAAAATCCATTATAAAACCATCAATCAACACCTTGCAAAACCTCAAACAACATACATCAAAACACCTCATCAAATCTTATAATAGATCCAAGATTTATAGCTCAAAACATAGTAAAACAGTCACAATTTCATATAACTTTAACATAGTTCATAGATAAGTTCATACTAGTAAAACCATTGCAAAATCAACTTTAAATCATGCAAATTGAGTAAAGGAAGCTTGGGCACCATGAGTGAAAGAACTCAATGGTTGAAATCCACATACCTTGACTTTGGAAAATCTCTTGAAGAAGACTTTAATGGAGACTTGGAGCTTAAAGGAAATAATTTGATCCGGATGAGGATTTTGGGTCTTGATTCCTGAGAGAAATTTTTATTCCAAGGGTTTGAGTGAGTATTAGGGAATGTTTTGGATGATATGATGATGAAATAAGGTGAAGTATAGGTATTTCACTTCTGGGAACACTTAGGCCCAAGACTTAAATGTCTTGGACAGAAGTAAAAAATGAGGACAATTTTAACACTAGTGTGTGTCGCGGAAGGAACAGTCACTTACACTATTTTTGAACTCACTTTGAAAATTCAGATTTTTCTATGGCTTCTCTAAAATTTGGGTTATGCCCATTTCCTACTCAACTTTCTCCCTGCACAAGAATATAAAGTTGGGATTTTGAAATAACACATGGATTTTTAGATATATGAAAATTATGATTCCAGGCACTTTAGAGGTACATTTTCAGGCACATTTTGGGGTCGTATCATCTGTAGCATAGAGTATGCATTAGTACGTTTGAATGTACTAAGTATGTAGTATTCAATGCAACAAAAGGTAGGCATCATAGGCAAAATACAATATCATAAGCAATAACTAGCATACTAACATATGACATGTATGAATGATGTTTGAAGTAAAATCATGCATATATAGAATATAATACGAGTATAAGGACTAACCATTCTTAGTGCAAGCCAAGGCCTACCATGCCCTTGGATAAGCGTATGAGGTACAAACCCCTTCATGAGGTGGATAGAGTACAAACCCCCTACCAAGGATGACAGAGTACAAACCCCCCATCAAGGTTGACAGAGTGCAACCGCCCCCTCCCCCCCCAAAAAAATCAAGGTTGATAGTTACCAACCCCCAACAAGTTTACCCAGACCTAGCACACCTTGAGCTAGGCGATCGAGGTACCAACACATCAATAGTTTACCTGGGCCTACAACCCGCCTAGCTAGGCTTGGTCATAGCCAACAGTATAGAGAATATATATATATATATATATATATATATATATATATAAACACACACACTTCTTCCATCATATACATACATTCCTTTTCATCTTCATTCCATGATAATGTCATCATCATTTCATTATCATATAGTCATTAAACTCATAAGACATGCATTGGACCTTCAACTATTCAAGAACCCATAACTAGACATTTTATCAAACACTTAGAGTGTTTGTAATGCTAATGTAAAACCATGCAATTCAAGAGTGAAATCATGCTAGAAAAGTCAGTGTAAAGCATCAATAGATACTTGGTAATATCCTTAAGCAATATACATCAAATCCCTTCATCAATTCTCACACTAGACCTTAGATTCATAGCTCTAAAAATAGTGAAACAGTCATAATTTCATAAAACCTAACGTAGTGTACAGTGAATTTCATAATAAATAAGACCCATGAATAAATCAACTTTAAATCATGCAATTTTTAGCAAAGAGGTCCTAGGTATCATAGATTAAAGGAACACATGAAAGAAACCTACATACCTTAGCTTTGGAGATGAACTTAATGAAGATTGGAGATGGACACTTGAAGCTTGAAAGATAATCCTTAGATCTAGAGAGGGTTTTGCGACTTGAATTTAGGAGCAAAATATTTGGCTAGGTGTTTGAATGAGTATTGGGGAATGTTTAGAAAAATATGAGGGTGAAAAATGACTTAGGTATTTTCACTTTTGGGAACATTTAGGCCCAAGACATAAAAGTCTTAAACCAAGTAAAAACTGGACCAAGAATAACACTGGTGTATGCGTTTGGCGTGTCGCGCTAGGGGCACAAAAAGCTCACTTGAAATACAATTTTTGAAAAACCAAAATTGCCAATCATTTTTTCTTAAATTAGGGTTAGACCCATGTTCCACTCAAAAATGATCCCTAAACAAGAATATGACATTGGATTTTGATACCACGCATAGATTTTGAGATATATAGAAATTACGATTCTAAACACTTTTGAGGAACATTTATGGGAACTTTTTGGGGCTGTTACAATATCTAACCCTTGGAAACATTCATTCTCTAATGTCAGAGAGATGTATATGAGAGACACAAACATAATAATTTCAGCCTATATCGATAAGCAACAATGCACTTAAACATCATTTCAAAATTTCTTCATAAGTGTAAAATCATCATGAACTAGTCAATTTAAACATGAATATATGCAATGACATGAGGGCTGAACTTAGGACTTGAGATCATATAAAGGGCTTAGATCTATAACTTAGGCTTGAATGGAGTGGAAAAGTTATGGATATCACTTTTGCATGTCCGCTTTCGCCTCCCAAGTTGCAGTTTCAACTTATTGATTTCTCCAAAGGACCTTAACAGAAGCAACCTCTTTGTTTCTCAATCTCTTCACTTTCCCATCTAAGATCTGAACTGGAACCTCTTCATAGGTTATATCATCTTCAACAACACCAACAATATCAAGAGGTACAATACAATTTAGATCACCCACATATTTTCTCAACATGGACATATGAAATACCGGATGAACCAAATCTATTTCTCTAGGCAATTCCAACTCATAAGCTATCTTGCCAACCCTTCTTATCACCCTATAAGAACCCACATATATTGGGTTCAACTTGCCCTTCTTCCCAAAATGGACGACACCCTTCATGGGTGACACCTTCATTTAGATCCAGCCTCAAACTCAAGGTCCCTTCTCCTCACATCGTCATAAGACTTCTGATGACTTATGTCCATCATCAAACCTTTATCTAATCATTATAACCTTATCAAGAGCCTTCATAACTATATCCGATCCCAATAAAGACACCTCATAACACTTAAACCAACCAACTGGTGATCTACAATGCCTACCATAGAGAGCCTCAAAAGGAGCCATTTCAATGCTTGAATGATAGCTATTGTTGTAAGCAAACTCAATATATGGGAGGTGATCATCCCAACTATCCTTAAGCTACAATACATAAGCCCTAAGCTTGTCCTCAAGTGTTTGAATAGTTCTTTCAGCGTGGTCATCCGTTTGAGGGTGAAAGGTTATGCTAAGCTTAACTTTTGTACCAAGAACCCTTTTAATGGACCTCCAAAGTGTGAAGTGAATTATGCCTCACGATCTGATATGATAGATAATAGAACCCCATGCAACTTACTAAGTCATGAATGTACAACCTTGAATAATCTTCAGCCCCATATGTGGTGTAATTAGTAGAAAGTGAGCTGATTTTATCATCCTATCAACCACAATCCAAATGGAATCAAAACCCTTTCTAGTTTTGGGAAACCTAATAATAAAATCCATATTGATCTCTGCCAACTTCCAAGTAGGAAGCTCAACTTGTTGGTTTAGGACACCCAAACTTTGATGTTTGTATTTGACTTATTGATAACTATGACAATTGGAAACGAATTTGGCAATGTCCCTCTTCATGCCTCCTAACCAACACACATCCCTCAAATCTCCATACATATTGGTGGAACCAAGGTGGATAGAATAAGAAGAGTTATTGGCCTTATCATGGATTTTCTCCTTCAAACCATCAACACAAGGCACACACAACTTATCTTGGTACCTAAGGGCACCATATCCCCCTTGGGAGAAAACCTCCATCTTGCCCTCTTTTACGAAGGCCTTCAATTCTAACAAGGAGGAATCAAACTCTTGCTTTTCTTTCACCTCATCAACCAAGGAAGACCTAGAACCATCAACAATAGTAATACCCCCATAACCAACCTCTTCCAACCTAACTCCTAATCTAGCCAATCTATGCATATCTCTAGCCATCTCCTTATCACCACAACCAACATGTGCTAGGCTACCCATAGATACCCTGCTCAAAGAATCCACCACTATAATTGCCTTATTGAGATGATAATGCACACTCATATCATAGTCCTTAAGATGGTTTGACCATCTCCTTTGCCTCAAGTTAGATCCTTTTGAGTGAAAACATATTTGAGACGATCAGTTAACAAATCAATATGCACCCTATACAAGTAATGATGCAAAAACTTTGATGGAAACACAACGATGGCTAACTTAAGATCATCGGTAAGGTAGTTCTTTTCATGCACTTTGAGTTGTCCAGAAGCATAGGCTATGACCTTAAAATTTTGCAACAACACATAACCCAAACCAACCTAGAAAGCATCATAATACATAACAAATCCCTCAAGCCCATCTGGTAGTGACAATATAGGAGTAGACACAAGCTTATCTTTTAATGTTTGGAAACTTCTTTCACATTCATCAGACCAAAAAAGCTTAGCCTTCTTTTGAGTCAATTTTGTCATAGGTGACGCAATAGAAGATAAACCACTCACAAACCTCTGATAGTAGACCGCTGAGCCCAAGAGGCTGCTAGTGTCTGGTTTAGGCCAGTTTCTAACCACATCGATCTTCTTAGGATCCACCTTAATACCATCTACCGACACCACATCCAAGGAAGGCAGACTGCCTCAACACGAATTCATAATTTTCATATTTACCATAGAATTTCTCCTCTCTCAATCTTTGCAACACAACCCTTAAATGAGCCCTATGTTCCTCGTCACCACGAGAATAGATCAAAATATCATAAATAAAGACCATAACAATGTAATTAAGGTATAGTTTAAAGACCTTATTCATTAGGTCCATAAAGAAGGTCCATTGGTCTACCCAAAAGACATCACCACAAATTCATAATACCCATACCTACTCCAGAAGGCCATTATAGGAATATCACACTCACTCACTTTTACTAGATGATACCCAGACCGAAGATAAATCTTAGAGAAATGGCTAGCCCCTTGTAATTGATCAAACAAATCATCAATTCTCAGAAGAGGATATCTATTCTTGATGGTGACCATATTGAGTTACCAGTATTTAATACACATCCTAAGGGATCCATCCTTCTCTTTCACAAATAACACTAATGCGCTCCAAGGTGATTGGCTAGGACTAATAAGTTCCTTCTCCAACATATTCCTCAATTGTTCCTTCAACTCTGTTGGGGCCATAAGGTAAGGGGGAATAAAAATGGGCTGAGTATAAGGTAAGAGGTCTATGCCAAAGTCTATTTCTCTTTTGGGAGGAACATAGGGAATCGTAGTCACCTCTGTGGTTCTTCACACCTGGATAGTACCAAGAACCTTGTGCCCCGGCCCTTGATCATATAAAACTGCCCGCCTTATGACCCACAATGAAAAATGAGGCTTGCGATGAGATGTGGACATTCCTTATGCTGTATTTCCCTCCGGTCCATTCTCGAGTAATGTGAGGGGAATATCCGAGCGATTTCCTTCATAGATCTAAATGTACTCACAAGGGGACAATAAGAATAAGACCAGTAGAGACTTCATAAGGGACCAATTGAGCTGCAGATCGTTATGCTCCTAGAGAGGCCTATTTCGAATATAGAGGACTGAAAGATCCTAACAAAAAAGTACTTTTTCATATCCTTTTATGCCGTATGAGCACTTTATCTATCATCCCCCACCGCTCTTATGGCTCTATACCCAAACCAACTTGCTCTGGCCCCGGGTCCTTCCTTTTTATTCCTTAGTAAGAGAAACGTGGGAGCATGGGGGGCAATATCTTCTTTTGACTAATAGAAGGCATCTCTTTTTTGTAATTCCTGATCGAACTCACCAAAAAAATCAAAATAGAAAAAGTTCTTCTTGCCAGGAGAGGAGAGTCAGAGACATCTTTATCTGAGTAGGAGGCTTCGTCATCTGGCTCCTCATAAATGATGTTACGATCGGCCGGCTCATCCTTGAAATTTGAAAAGTTCCATACCATCATTCAACGATTAGTGTGAGACTCCTTTGGGACTTTGATGCTATCTCGTTGTTTGATAAAGATAAGTTACTAGGTGTTCCGGGAGTAGATTGACAAAATATACAGATTCCAAAATAAATATTTTAATTTAGCAATCGTTTCATTGGAATATTAGTTTCCAACATCCAATCAACAATGTTTAAATCTATAGGACATACACGTACATATACTTCACAAGCAATGCATTTATCAAATTCAAAGTGTATTCAACCTCAGAAACATTCCTATGCCATCAATTTTTTGTAGGGGTATTAAATTGTTATAGTTAAACGATTTGTATGGGATACGGTAATGATAAAATCTTGGCCAATATATCTAGCGGCTTATATTGTTTGTTAACCATAATTTAGGAATTTCGTTATCATAGGGAGCATATGTTGAATATCTATTAAAAATAATTTATGCTTGTTTCTTTCTCTTATTTAAGATAAGTAGTGAATCTAGGATATTGGGGTCTTTTAAGTGAAAGATGTTGGAATGAGGTTGTTAATAATAGATTACCTAAAGAAATTGATAAAAGAGATTTCCACAGCAAGATTTAACAGTTGGTCCATTCTCTGCCTCAGTAAGGTTGCCGATATAATAAAAAGAGGAGGAAAGGAAAAATGATAGGCAACATTTTTGTCGCTTTGCCTCCTTCACGATTAAGTAATAGTTAATGCTCTTTTGCTTGAGTAGTTTTCAATATCTTACTTATTATAGTTAGTTATAGTAAGAATTCATTCTATTTCATACTGGCCAAGACAATTCAAAGCAGAAGGCTGTCGCAAAGGGGAATAGGTTATTTTGCGCATCTAACAACTGAAATAGTTTGTAGAGAAGGGTTTAGTTGCGTAAAAGTAGATTCGTAGGTCAACAAATCATTGGATTGGAAATCAAACTCTCTACCTTGGGTGGATAGGAATTGAGACTTTCAATGATCTGCTCTTCTCTCCTCGTGATCAAAGCTGACCCTAGAAGTTGGGTATTACTTCTTAAGAGGACACTAACCCTCCCGATCTTGATAGCTGGGGCCTCAGTCTTTCAAGATTCAATCTTTCCCCTTCCGATCCCAGGGAATCGCTCTTATAGTAGGATGCTGACTATGTCCCCAACTTCTATTTATTAAGAAAGTGGGTTGTCTACTATAATTAGATATGGATCATAAAAACAGAAGCTTGTAATATTGGTAGACCAAATTCTATAAATGGAGTCCGATAATAACATTACGAAACTGAACCCATATGGAAGAAAATAAAAGCAGCGGGTATATCTATTCGGGTTCATTCATGTCCATTAAGCTTCAAACAAAAGGTGATTCAGGTATTAGAGTCGAGCAGACAGGCGACGGAAGGATGGGGGGAAGAGTAAAGACAAGATGAAAGCAAGAGTTCCAGCATCTTACTTTACTAGTTTCATTTCAGACTGATAGTCACCCCTTTCTCACTGCACCCGTTTTTGGTAAAGCAGAGTGAGCGACTTCTTTCTTTACAGTACTTGAGTATGACTATGGCTATGAAAAGCTTATCTAAAGAGGAGGAAAGAGCGTAAACTCGACTCTAAAAGTTTCATTTATTTCCCTCTCTCCACCCTATAACTGAAAAAAAGGTATCATGGCGAAAAGCCAACCTTCTTTAGTTTTATTCGTTTGACAACAGAAGACCTTAAATACTGAATTAATGAAATTACACCTATATTGCGAAAAAGAGTTGCTCTAGCTTTAGCGCGCATCGTTTCTCCTATGAGGAAAGTTACTCTTTTAGATTCATGTCTAGCCCTTCCAGGGTCTGGATCACAGTATACCAGCGACTTTGTCCTTGAATTCATTCTATTCCATATCCACCGATCCATAGAAGAGACCAAGGAAGAGTATGATAGATTTAGGGCCAACAAGTGAGTCTAGAATAGATTCCCTAACGATGTCATGCCCCAAAGTCCCATTCGGGCGGACTGGCACCCATCGCCTATAAGGCTCAGGAGAACCAACCTATAACTATGCACTTTATCTACATACTATAAACGATTTCTACGTTTGACATGCCTATAAAAAGACAAACATGGATAACAAGCCAAAAGGGAGTGCATATGACTAGGCCATTGGGGCCACAGATTTTAAAGTATGAGACATGATGAAACTTTACTCTACATAGACTACAAAGACTCTAAATAAAGAAAAATATCTGATAAGGGTCAGGACAGGCCCAACCTCAACAAACTATGTAACCAAAACACATAAGCTCTAGACATATACACAGCACCGAAGCAACCTGAAGCTTGTGACAACAACTGAATAACCTGTACTTCTACTGGGAAGATCTACGAGCCCTTGTACCTGCAGCATAAAATACAGGTCCCCGTAAGGGACACAAGTACGAGATAATATACTGAGTATGTAAAGCAGGGCATACTATATATAAAGTAATAATTCAAATGAAACTATGCATCTGTGACAGAATATGGACCACCCTTAGTTATACTGTGGAATCTTGTACTTTATGTCCTTTATATTACTTTACTTTTACTGTATACTCTATGCACAACTATAAAACAAATGACCAACTGATCAGTGGTGAAACTATATCGTGTTCATCCCTGGCTAGGTTATACTCAACCCCTCGAGCTACCCCCCCTTGATAGGATCGTCCCTAGCTAGGTTATACTCAACCCCTTGGGCTACCACTTATCATAAAATGTATATTTTATCTTTCAATTACCTTTCAGATGATTCTTTTCGTTGGCATAATATTGAAGCTATAGGACTGTATATGTATCATGTGACATGTGGATAATCACACTAGACAATATAACAACGAAAAGAGTACGTTACATAAATGATAAAATGCATATGAAATGAAACAACTTGTGAACTTTATTTAATAACAAGAACTCATATAACTTGGTATCCAAGCATGTATGCAGTTTTAAAGGTGACTATGTATGAAATCATATGAACATTTACAAGAGTGGAGACATGGTTAATAGTTGTGTTGGAGTTGGTGAATGCCTTTATGTACCAAGGAGAGAGCTATGTTTCATACCAAGTGATATGAAATCAAATAACCTTACATACCTCGTTGTATGACCTCGTTACTACTTTGAGATAACCTTCCCTTACTCCAAAACTTATCTACAACATAGAAGGTGACAAAACTAGCATTAATAGCCAACAGATATACCTTGGCATCCCAATCACATAAGAAAATAATACATGGGCATCAAGCGGGTGATCATAAACCCGAGCATATTCTTTTAACCTTTCTGCCCCTAATCATATTTTCTAATATGCATTAGCATGTACACATCATGTAAAGCCTAGTTTAATGGATAGCAGTCTTACAACTGCCCCCAAAGCACAACATATCACAATTCTACACAATCTAATAATGGATAGCATAACGCTACCTTCCTTCGCTATATTTCGATGTTGACAACCCCAAAACTATTCTAACTCTAACCAAACTATTCCAGAAACATTTACACATATAAACAGCCTTGAACTAGTGTCATAACTATAACAAATTAGTCATTAAGGATGTCAGGCAATGGCCTTCTATCCAACAGCCCACAAGTTCATATTAAGCACACAATTGCGATATCATATTTGTGGACTGTAAAAGGAGTTAATCAGCCTTTTTATATTACTGTGAGACCACCCTTTGTTAAATATATACATATTACTTCATATTAAATTCAACAAACAAAATAATAAACTCTTAATTACCAAGAAAAGTACACAAGAATCCTTAGCATACAATCTGTGCGGAAATTCCAGCATATGTGTGATTAAATTGTCTCTTTGGTTTTTATAAACAAACCATACTAGGTGCATAAGTAGATTCACTTAACTTTAAACTCAAGTCTTAGAGCTTATTTATGTACCCTTTTGAGGTTGTAAAGCTTGTCTTTCACCCCTTTAAAAGAGAGCAAACAAATACCAAGAAGGAAGATTTTTTCCTTGCCTAAGTTGAAATGATTTTGTGTGCTGGTTTTATCCCCTTTTCAAGGCCTATATTGGCTACCTTACTCTTGGATTTAGACCATATTAAACCACATAATAAGAAGCTTCTTATAAACCAGCTTGTCCCTTGCACTTGGGCATAATTGGGTCTCCAAGTTGATGGGCTTGGGCTGCCTATTCCCAACTTTCTTTTCACTTAGGTTTGGGCCCAATTTGGTAAGTGTGTTGTGATGTATTTTGGCCCTTTTTATTATACTTCTTCAGCTGAAAATGTAGTCCATTTGTAGTTCTAAAACGTGGTGGTAAAGTTACACCCTTAACATGGACTTTATTCATAATTGAACTTGGACAAATTCGACGTCGAGCCTCGTCTCCATTTAACTAACAATTTTAAGCTAAGCAAGTAGGTGACTCACCTGTTAGCTTACTAAGTCATACAAGCACCTCAATTCCCTTACTTCATTTAAGGCTGTAATATACTCAATTTGACATAAATCATGTATACACTCGAACGACTTAAGCATTAGACACACCTATACCCCATTAACACAAGATTCAAGCACTTTTGAAAATTAGCGCTAATTCGACCAAACCATGTCATATTTCCTTTGAATTATACTAGTATTGTAAGGTGTGGGGTGTTACATCATCCCTCCCATATGAACATTCGTCCTCGAATGTTAGGACAATTGGATAGCTTAACTAAGTGTAAACCTGTACTTACACAAACGTTTGACAGCATATTAAGTATTCAATCACATGTACCTATTTATGTCCCAATTCTTTGTGTTAGACTTCCTCGTTAGCTTCAAACAAGTAAGGGTACTTTGATTTCATGGCGTACTCAGCCTCCCATGTTATCTCTTCTGCTTGCTGGTTCCTCTAGTGTACTTTGACTGAATCTATTTCTTTATTCCTTAGCTTCTTAACTTGGCGATCTAGAATAGCAACAGGTACCTCTTCATAGGTGAGATATTCTGTAACCTTCACATCCTCAATAGGTGTGATATGGGATGGGTCACCTATGCATTTTTGAAGCATCGAGACATGAAAAATTGGATGAACCATCGAAAGCTCTTGGGGTAGCTCTAGTTCATATGCAACTTGTCCATACTTCTTAATAATCTGATATGGCCCTACATAGCGGGGACTCTGTTTTCCCTTCTTACTAAATCTCATAACCCATTTAATTGAAGATACCTTTAACAATACCTAATCACCTACTGAAAATTCCAATCCTCTTCTCCTAGCATCTGCATATGATTTGTGCCTGGGCTATTCAGAGTCGCTGCTGTATCACCTTAACTTTTTCCATGGCTTGTTGTACTAGATTTAGCCCATATAAGGTGGTTTCCCTTACTTCAAACCATCCAATTGGTGATCTACACTTCCTTCCATACAAAGCTTCATGAGGTGCCATCTTGATACTCGTATGGTAGCTATTGTTATAGGCAAACTTAATAAGTGGCAAATGGTCCACCCAACTACCTTTAAAGTCCAATGCACATGCTTGTAACATATCTTCTAGTGTCTTAATGGTGCATTCTGCTTGTCTGTCTGTTTGAGGGTGTAATGTTGTACTCAAATTCACTTATGTCCCTAAACTCCATTGGAAGGACTTCCAAAACTTTCCAATGAATTAAGTTCCCCGATAAGATATAATGAAAATTAGGACTCCATGTATCCTTACTATCTCGTTTAGATATAGCTTGGCATACTATTAAGCTGTATAATCACTCCTGACTGGCAAGAAGTGTACTAACTTTGTGAGTCTTTCAATTGTTACCCATATGGAGTCAAACTTCTGAAATGAATGAGGCAAACTTGTAACAAAATCCATATTAATCATATCCCGCTTCCATGATGTAAGCTCTATATATTGCATATAACCTCCTGGATTTTGGTGTTTTACTTTCACTTGTTGGTAATTTGGACATTGAGACACAAATTCTGCAAGGTCCTTTTTCATGCCTCCCCACCAAAATATTCCCTTCATATTATGGTACATTTAAGTTGATCCTGGATGGATGGAATATCGGGAATGATGGGCTTCTTCCATTATCCTCTTTCTTAATCCATTGATATCAGGCATATATAATCTATTTTGGCAGTAAAGTGCTCCATTTTCTGCCAGTTCAAAGCCTTTTATTGCACCCTAACTCACCTTTTCCTTAAGCTATCGTAGAATAGGATCCTCGAGCTGGTTTTCTTTCACCTTCATTATCAATGAATATTCCATAACATTATGCACAATAACCCCTTCTTTTGGAGTCTCACAAAGGCGAACCCCCAAACTGGCTAGATGATGCAGATCCTTAGTCAATCCTTATCTTATCATAGATTGATTAGTAGTATTCATGATTGCCTTACGACTCAGAGCGTCAGATACCACATTTGCCTTTTCTAGATGGTATAGTATATCAATGTTGTAATCTTTTATTAGTTTTGGCCATCTACGCTGTCTTAAGTTTAGGCCTTTCTGCTTAAAGATGTACTATAGGCTATTATGATAAGTATATATGTCAACATGGTTCCAATACAAATATTGGCACCATATTTTTAGAGCAAACACAACTGCTTCTAGCTCAAGATCATGAGTTAGGTAGTTTTTCTTATGGAGTTGTAGTTGTCTGGATGCATAAGCAATTACCCTACCATTCTGTGTCAGTACACACCCTAGGCCAACTCTTGAAGCATCGCAATATACTGCATACCCCTCAGTACCTTGTTAAAGTACTAGCACAGGTGCAGAAGTTAGCTTATTTTTCAGCTCTACGAAGCTTCTTTCACATGCATCATACCATGAAACTTGGTTATCTTATGTGTCAGCTTTGTTAGGGGTGCCGAAATAGAAGAAAAAACTTCAGCAAATATCCTATAATAACCTGCCAAGCCTAAGAAGCTCCGAACTTCCGTGGGTGTTGTTAGTCCTCTTCTGATCTCGAATATACCAAAATGTCATCTATAAAGACCATCACAAACACATCCAAGAATGGCTTAAATACCCTGTTCATCAGATCCATAAAAACTGCTGTTGCATTCGTTAGCCCAAATGACATAATAAGAAATTCAAAGTGACCATAGCATATTCTGAAAGTTTTCTTGGGTATATCGTGCTCCTTCACCCTCACTTGGTGATATCCTGATCTCAAATCAATTTTTGAAAAGAATTTGGCACCCTGTAACTGATCAAAAAAAATTTCAATCCTGGGGAAGGGATATTTATTCTTAATTGTCACCTTATTCAATTGTCAATAGTCGATACACATTCTCAAGGT
>JAOTQJ010159407.1:9079-28532 GCA_025642045.1 Solanum sejunctum | reverse complement strand
ACACCGGAGAATATCAGAAGAGGCTGTGAGAATTATATCATCAACATATAGTAAAATGTATGCCATATCAGTCCCTTACAATAAATAAACAATGAATTATCCATTGTGTTGTTAGTAAAACCAAAAGATAAAACATAAACTGCAAAATGCTTATACCAAGCTTTGGTGCTTATTTAAGTCCATATAAAGACTTATGTAATAGGCAAACATAATCTGGATGGTCATGAGTCCTGTAACCCAATAGTTGATGCATATAAATAGTTTCCTGAAGCTCATCATAAAGGAAGGCATTTTTGACGTCCAATTGATGAATTAGCCGTGCCTTCAAAAGAGATAGACTGAGAACAGTATGGATTGTAGTTGGTTTCACCATCGGACTAAAAATCTCACTTCAATGCCAACTTGTTGAGTTTTTCCATCACCTACAAGCCAGGATTTATACCTTTCAAAATCACCATTAGATTTAACTTTATGAGTAAAAATTCACATAGAACGAATCACATTTATATTAGGAGGATGGGGAATCAACTTCCACGTCTTATTTTTAATAAGAGCATTATATTCATCATCCATAGCCATTTTCAATTTGGGTCATGTAGAGCCGCGATCGAATTTCGAGGCAAAGGAGACCTCTCAACCGATGTGTGCAAGAAATATTTTTTATTTGGCTTAAAAATTCCATGTTGGCTACGGATCACCACTCGGAACTGTTGGAGAGATGTATTTTGTGGAGTTGGAGCAGTCTGTGGGTTTTGTTTGTGGTGGATGGACTGTAATATGTGGACTCGAAAGTAGGCTAATAGGAGTAGGACTTAGAGATGGGCTGACAAGGGAATAAGGAGGAGATGGCTGACAGGAGAAGGATCTGACGTAGCCTGGAGATAGTGTATCACATATGGCGACAAGTCATCATCTAAGAAATCATAAGTGTGAGTTATTAGAGTATGTAATTTAGCAAACGAGAATTGATTTTCATCAAACACAACATGACGACAAATGATGATTTTTTGGGATGAGAAGTCATAGTATTTGTAGCCCCTATGGTTAGAGGGATACCCTAAGAAGACACAAGGTGTAGACCTTGGTTGTAGCTTATTGATCATTGAAGATGGAAACAGAGGAAAATAGAAACACCCAAAAACTCAAAGATGAGAATAAGTAGGAACCCGATTGTAAAGAACCTCAAGAGGAGACTTGTTCCCCAACAACTTACTTAGAAGGACATTAATAAGATATGTTGCCATTTGAAGAGCATGATGCCAAAATGAGGTGGGAGAGAGGCATGAGCAAGAAGAGTACGAGAGA
Source organism: Solanum sejunctum (assembly GCA_025642045.1). Lineage (NCBI taxonomy): Eukaryota > Viridiplantae > Streptophyta > Magnoliopsida > Solanales > Solanaceae > Solanum > Solanum sejunctum. The sequence continues at coordinate 27,227 of JAOTQJ010159407.1, read as the reverse complement.
TATTATTTATAGTTCAAATTGTACGTTTGGCTTTTCCATTTTGAGAAGAGGTATAAGGACAAGGAAGACGAAATGACATCCCATGATTTTTATAAAATTTCCAAAAAGGACCATTATCAAACTCCCTACCATTGTCATATTAAACACTTTTAATATTACGTTCAAATTGGGTAGAGATGTAATTTTTAAACTTCAATAATATGTCATAAATATTCGATTTTCGGGCTAACAAAAATGTCCACAAATATTTGGAATAATTATCTAAAAATAATATATAATATCTATGTCCGGTAGAGCTCAAAACAGGAGAGGACCCAAGGTCACTATGTAAAATATCAAAAGGCAAAGAAATACTCAAAGTTGACGGAAGAAAAGGAAATTTTATATGTTTTCCAAGTACACATGAACCAGAAATACTAGAACTAGAATGTTTAATACAATTAATGCTTTTATTCTACCTAAGCACATCTAAAATAGAAGACCCCGGGTGACCCAACTGATCATGCCAGAGCTTAAGAGTAACGACAACAAAAGTTGAAGAAATAACTTGATTGGTGTGAGAAGATGAATAGGGATAAAGGTCACCTCGACTATTACATCTCATTATTGGCCTCCCCGTCTGATAATCCTTCATAGAAAATCCAAAAGGATCAAACTCAACTAACACAGAATTATCAGTAGTAAATTTTGTAACAGAAATCGGATTTTTGATCAATTTGGGAGCATGTAGAACATTTTTCAAGGAAAGGAATGACACGAAGAAGATAGATTAGATTGATCATAGTCAAGAATTGAAATAGTGTTGCCATTACCAACAATAATATTATGATTAGGATGATTGTTCAAATTAAAATAAGACGAGAGATTACTAATAAAGGAAGTCATATGAGATGTTGCACCGATATCCATGTACCAAGCCGAATCAGGTTGTTGCAGAGACATAGTGTGCATTGCGGCTTCAATGTCTGTGGGAGTGTATGAATTGGACTGCCCAAAAGGAGGAGGAGGAGCCTGCTAGATGAAAGCTTGCTGCTATTGTGGCCTTGGACCCAATAAACCGGCCCGCCTTGTGGGAGGGGGCCTAGCCCACCCTTGAGTGGGATAAGGGCAGGGAGGTACGGGCCAAGGTCACCCCCAAGTGTACTGCTGCCATTATGGGGGTTGTGCCGACTGTCCACTCGAGCCAGGGTATCCACCCGTCTGACCACCTTTGCCACCACCGGAGCCTGAGTTACCGCGATCACCACCAATAGTTTTCCGACCACCACTGTGTTTCTGGCCACCAAAGTTCGATTCATTACTATGTTTTTTTCCGAACCACCTGATTTCTCAGAAGTATCTGGACCATCGTCATGCCCTGTGGCCATCAAGGCGGATTCCAAAACTGCCTCTTTGGCCATACCAGCCTCCTCTAGGGTCAACATCGACCGAGCCTTATAGAAAGGGGGTAGAGGATTACTCTATCTAATTAAAGTGTCTATACCACTGTAAGGCTTGGTGAGTCCACCAACTATTTGGAAAACCATGCGGTTGTCAGAGACCGGAGCTCCAACATATTTTAATTAATCTGCAAGGGACTTAAGACATTGGCAGTATGCAGAAGCATTTGGAAAGTCCACCATAGCAGTAGAAGAGAACTTTTATTCTAGAGCAACGACATGGGAATATTGATTATCTTGAAATATATCACGCAATCTATCCCAAGCTTCCATAGCCATGGTATCGGGCTCGATTATGATTTGCAATAGGTCCCTAGAAATTGTAGAATAAATCCACGATAGAATCGTGTCATCCAAGGTCGACCAAAGTTCTTTCGCTTCATCAGTAGAAGGGGGAGGAGGCTTGGATTTAGGAGGAATGATATGATGAAGGACCCTGTGTGATTTTGCGTGAATTTTAAAAAGCTATGTCCACATAGAATAAAAAACGTTCTCCATCTCAAGAATAATGGGAACACTGGTCTTCATGTTGGTGACGATGAATGCAGGGTGAAACGAGGATTTGTTATCCGACAATTTTTGGAGGCTGAAATAAACAAAGAAAAGAACAAAGAAGAAAGAGAGGAGGAGAGGTGGACAAAGAGCTGTAGCGAAGAGCAAGCGGAAGCGAGAAGACAAACCCTAAGCAATTGATACCATGATAGAAGGGGAATCTTTTTCTTCCCATAAACAATATGTAAAGTCAGAATATATACAAAGCTAAGCCTTCAATTAGGCGTGAAACTAGCCTAATTCTAAGGAACTAATTTTCTACAAAATATCTATCTTCCAAATATACATTCCAAAAACATAAACAAGATATCTACCTTCCAAATCTACATTCCAAAAATATCTACAAGATATATTTAACAGAAAGAAAACTTTTGTGGAGCTTCTAACCAAATACAACATTAGATGGGAAGCAATGAAACAAAATACTTGATAAAAAATAATCTCTGCGCTATTAGTCCCTCCATTACAAATCCCTGCCTTACTTGTCTCTACGCTAATTTCATTTGTTTACCAGCCGTTCCCTAAAGGTTTTCACTTGCCATGTGTTGTAGTGGTAAGACTCATTTGCAAATTTTTATCAGTTGGAATTACCGACTCTTTGCATCTTCTATCTAAATGTCATAACCAATAATTTATTAATGTAGTTTACTCAAAAAGAACTTGCAAAGCAGAAGAGTCTCAAAGACATCTGATGTTCATAGCTTTTGAGTCTCCTTTTAAAGATTGAGATGGTCAGATAATCCAAAGCTAACTAATGCTAAAGATATTACCATGTAAATATTACTTGTATTCTTACTCTTGGTGAAAAATGAAAATTACTTAAACAGTGACGTAAAATACATATATTATTCATTAACTTTTTATTGTTTACAGCATGATAAGTACCTATATCCTTTATTGAGGTTATATATGGATTCAATATGCATGTAGGGTTCTTATGATTGCATGATTTTTAGATTTTAGGAGTATCGAATTATTTCAAGCACATATACCAAATCAAGCTTCACGATTTTTCTTTTGTCATCAAAATTATTTATATATGTTCAAAGAATCCTAAAATTATATATTCAATTATCATCTTCTATAAGAGTTATAACTTGATTATTTTATTATATATTTTTAATCATATTTTATAGCCGCGTGAAGTGCAGGCAAATACAGTAGTATCTAGTAAGAGAGTTCATCAGCGCAATTCTCAAAGCAACAAAAAGAGCAAAAACAAGTTTCCCCCATGCAATTTCCTCCGAGAAGTCTCCCTTTGATATTACCAGGTGGCTTTCCTCAGAACATTTGCTTGCAATTGGCATCGCATTTAACTGAGTCACAAGGTTGGGGAACATCAAAGGGAAGTAGACATAAACGAGCTCCTCTTATTGTTGTAACTACATTTGTTTTGTACACAAAAACAACTGAAAAGAATAACAAGTTTGTTAGTATAAACTTAACAATAAATATTTAAGAGGCATCGAGTTGAGGCATGCAAGCGACCACATTGAGACCACATTTTGTTTTAGGGTCAAGCAGGCAGCAGATCGACATGCTTATTTGAGCGGCTTGAGAGTATATTCATAGTAATTTATTTATCTTATTTTTAGTATTAAAAAATATTGTTAATCATGATAGTTAAAGTTGATCAAGCAGACAACAAGTCGACATGACTTCTTGAGCAACGTGAGGATATATTCGTAATTTTTTATGGTTCTTATGCTATAATTTGTTTATCTTATATTTAGTGTTAAAAAATGTTACTAATCATCATAATTAATGACTTAAAATATTTCTAAAAAAAGATGTTACCTCACAATATTAATAATTTAAAACATTTAAAAATCATATCAAAATTTTAATTAATTCTTTAAATTCTACCCATATCACTTAAAGTAAAACAAAAAAATAATAAATATTGATCCGGACTAGCGCACGCACCAATGTCTAGTTTGTAAAAGAAAAAGGACATTAGAGCTGTAATTCATTTTTGTCTATAATATTTTCATTTTTATAATAAAGAAATTCACCTAAGTACAAAGTTGAGTCGATCTTGTTCTTTCCTACATGTGAACACAAGTGAAAGATCATCCGTTCTTTTTGGGATTAAAGGTGATCCAACTTTTGTGTTGGTAGATGTTGAATCTTTTGATACAAGTATCATTAAGAGATAAAACAAAAAACACTCTTTGTTATTTTCCTATAGTTATTTTCCTATAGTTATTTCAATCATCTATAAGTAAAACATTTCAAATTGTCACCAGCATAAAATAAATAAAAATAAAATAAAGTTATTTTACATACGACGATGTTCTATTTTACAGAGTTATAGGACAAGTTTTTGTATTTTTTTAAAAAATAAAATATCATTTAAAAGTTTAAATCCTAATTTTGTTTTTCGACCATTAGAAATTTGAAATTGAAGTTATATGTTTTATTTTTATAAATTTCATAAATAAAAATTGATTTCAAATCAAAATTTGAAAGTGAGGTCCAAATTGGTGACACTACATATTTTGCACCAACATTCAATTTATCATTGTATTTTTTAACTATAATTTATTATATTTATAATATATTAATCCACACTATAGATTCACATTTTATAAAGTGAAGAATAATGAAACTTACCAAGAACAATGAAGAGCGTAAGTGCAAAGACAGCTACACTAGGGAAGCTCTTCATGATTCTTGAATAACTATCACGAATTCACTAATCCAACTTTATCTCTAAATAAGCACAAAAGCTGATTTAAGGAGTTGTGGACTTTATAGGAACAAATGAGCACAAAAACTGGGGATAAAAAGGGCCAAAAAGGTTAATAATTAATGAATTTTAAAACTGTAATACTAATTGTATTCTGTCTAAATTAGTTATTATTTTCTTTTAGAATTATAATTAATAAATACCTTCACCTCAAAATATTATTAAAATTGTTAAAAAAAAGTAATTTTCTAGGATTCGACTTGTTAATTATGGAGTGAAAAAAAATCTGCATCAAACTTCGTAATGTGTGAAAACATTGCAAATGATATTAAGTTATTTTGTTCGAAAAAGAATTGAAGGAATACTAAAAGTGCAAAATCACATAAGAATTTGCATCAAAATCTTAAAATTCAATCATCCAATCAAGGAGTTATGAATATAAAATTAAAAAGACAAGTAAAGAAAGATAACATAGAAATAAGGCTTTTACTGAGAATCAAACTTAGATGAATTGAGGAGGTTATTTTAAATTTTAGAAAATAGAGATAACTAATAATAAAAAAAAACTTAGAAAAAATAGAGAACCTAAAATAGTAGATCAACTTTATTTATAGTATAAAATATTTTATACACTAAAGCTACACAAAACGTAAACTCATAATTAATTTCCAAATGGCTGTAACATTGCCGGTAAAGATTTGGTTACAATTGTTGACTTGGTGTGACAAGGGTTAAAAATATTCTTATAGTAAATGGAATTGATCCAAGTATATTTAGTAAATAATTTGGCCTATAGTTATCCTTATCATTAGTAACATTTTAAAATTCAGATATTATCAAAAAATATTTTTGTTCAATTTTCTTTTTAAAGAATCATAGTTTAAGAACATCTTTTAACTCTTTTCTGTTTCAGTTAGCAAGTGTTGTTTTGTACGGTACTCATAATACATTTAATTTGTTTATCAAACATAGAATATAAAATATATTGGACTATCAAAAGTGACTTCAACAACGGTAAATCGTACATGAATATAAAATTAAAACAAGAAAATAAATTTATACATTTAGTGAATATTTAAATTATAAGTTAACCCTATTAAGCCGATTCTATCAAGAAGAGGAACAAAAAAAAAAAATTAAATATAGTAAGTAAAATATATTTTTTAAATAGTATTTTTAAGGTTGGGTTATGTCACAATCCGAAATTCGAGTGTGATGATGCTCACCTATCTCATCAAGGCTAGTCAACCTACCTAAACAGTCCAATATAATATTCCCTTTTTCCCATTTCACGTGGCACCCTTTGACTTGACACAGTGTTTAAGAAAAAAAGGAAGATTTTTAAAACTTGTGGTTTAAAATCATTCTTAGATATTTGTGTGGTTGAGAATTATTTTATTAAGGATAAAAAAAATGTTAAAGATAAATTATTTTCAATTAGAGTAAGGTAACATTCTTTTTAGGATGGACCAAAAAGGAAAGGGTGCCACATAAAATGGGGCAGAGGGAGTAATAAAAGCGAAAGATAAACAGTCTAAGATAGTAGATAAGCAAAAGGAAATGGAACTAAAAATTATTACAAAACTGGTGTCGCATGTACAAAGCTCTAAATAATAACACTCAAATGAAAAGATACAAGTCTCAATGTCTAATCCTCGAATACAACACAACATAATGAAGAATCTTCGAGGATCCGCCGAAGACATGAGCAACCAGACACGAGCAACCACCTCTCAAGAAAATCCAGAAGCTCGATCCTGACACTGAGAAATCTATCAAGAGGGACCGGACTAACAACTTATAAAAATATAGCAAGAGGTGAGCATCAAACAATACGGTACTCATCAAATGGAAAGCAGACCTAAAGTAAAACAATCAAGAACGCAAGTACTCCTGTCCATCCAACTGCATATGGGCGAACTATAGACCTGCCATTGCAAAAGTCCCACAAAACACCAATATATATACATACAAACATTATAGAATAACATCTCAGAATATTCAACCGATTCCTAAAGTCAAGTAGCACAATTGTCTATCAATTATATGAGTAGTCATAGTCTCATGACAAAGTATCCCAAATATCCGATCGTCACGATGTACAAGGCTTAAATCACCAACATATATCACAAATTTTCAATAGTTAAATCTAAAAAATGTACAAAGTTCAAAGTATTCAATCCATCAGACATGGTGCATATAACGATTTCAAGTAAGGAATGATATGAAATGAACTGAATGATATGAAATGTAAACAATGCGATGCGATGCAATGTCAAGTATCATGATGCATGTATATCCTACAATACATATCCACTAATCATATCATATGAAACCTATGGGGAACTCGCATAGGTCATGTAACTGTGAAAATTGCTAGCAGAAACCTCGGCCAATGCTTACATGACTAGCAAAAACTCCGAACATATCATCTACCAAAATATTATCTCCGTATGTCGACAGAAACTTAGTCTAATCATTGACCGGAAGAAATCTCAGCCACCAATCTATGTGTTACCTTGCTCATCTCTCAACCGTAGCCATCACAAGTTCAATGCACTAGTAACAAACAAATGCAAGGCTTATAATCTCGATATCATCAATATCTCAATAACAACACTGTCTCAATATCATCAAAAGAATAAAAACGCAACATCATCGCCATCTCAATATTGGTGAAGCATCAATATTAGTACAAATATCTCAATATTAGTATAGCTTCAATTACAATAACATATAATACACATGCTTACAAGCATTCACAATACCATAATTATTTAACAAGTCAAGGATTCACAATACTTATAATTATCCAACCCAAAATTCTATGATCAAGGCCTATAATAGTATAATTCTAATCCATTTCATTTCTCAAATTATCCAAATAAATTCACATAGGATAATACAATGTTTAATCATACTTAATAAAAGGTTAAAAGTCCACTTACCTTAATCAGGGTCTCAATTAACTCAAATCTACGTCTTTGCCCCCTCTACAATACTCCAATTCACCACAATCTTGTCAAATATAACATCACTATCACATTACAAAACTAATGACACTAAAATCAAGCAATTAAAGTGAAAAGGCAAAATGATCTAGAAATCTCATACCTAAAAAAGTTCTTGAAATCTGAAAATTCTTATGTGAAAATGTTCTCCAAGTAATAGGAATCTAATGGTAAAACCATTTCCAAAAAGGACTTGAAATGATCTCCAATTCATCACTTTTCTATCAAGAATCTATATCCAAGAAAACTCTAAATTTCCTAATTCAAAACTAAATTTTGATGTTAAATCATGAACTAATCAATAGAATTCGATGATATAAGTTAAGAATATGTTACCCAAAAGTCTTGTCTTGAAAATCCTTGAACAATCTTCCCAAAATTGAGCTTAGAATGTTAAAAATGGTAGAAAATGGTGAAACCCGATGTTTTAATTAAAAACACTATTTCAAATCACATAATGCTCCATGAACGTTGAGGTTAAGCATGTCTAACACTCCACGACTGTGTGGCCATCATTCGCGAACGTAGAGGTCATAACATGACACAACGCGAACGGGGATGAAGAATCGCGAACACGAAGTAGGGGACTTCAGACACTACATATCAGTAAGTTAACAACACATATATCATAGAACAAACCCTCGAAGTTTGTTCAGAATCTCGATATACACAAATCAGACATGCACCCCTACCAGAATCGACATTTCAAACTCAATAGAACTGTAAAAATTCATGTTTGAGGCCTCCTTGGCCTGAAACCTGATAGAACTCAAAGACACTACTTAAACTCAAAATATCCAAATTGCACTTCAAAACTCTAAAATTACAATTAGACCATTTCTACGCATTAGTTTTATCATCCGGAGCTACTGAAAATGTCGAAATTCCAATTAGAGCTTTCGAACTCTGAATATTGAACAAAGTCAAACTATGATTCGAATTTCACTAAAAATGCAAATTTGGATCCTCTTTTTTAAATCCAAATTCAATTCTGTCAGTTCTCCTAGATCAAATTTTGCATTGCGGAGCTGATGGAATCGACAAAATTGCATTTTGACACCCTAAACTCAAAATAACCTCAAAACTCAAAATTTCAAACTTTAAGCCTTTAAAAACTATTTCTTTAACAAAACTCTAACTTTTTACAAGATTTTTGAAATCTGAATTTTAGACTCAACCATAAATGACTCAAGTCAAGTTTTGGGAAAGGCAAAATTATAATTTTATCAAAAATAACTAAAATGACCTTTGAGATCATTAGATGATCCACTACTAAAAACTATGTTCATCCTTGAACATTAGATAAGGAACTTACCTGAAGGCTCAAAAATCTAATAGTGTTGGGCATACAAATCCGTCTCAAATTCTCATGTAGCCTTACTCTTATGCTTGTGGCGCCACTGAATCTTCACTGAAGCTATTTTCTTAGTCCTTAACTTCCTCACCTGTCTGTCCAAAATGGCCACCGACTGCACCTCATATGTCAAATTCAGGCTCAACTCAACTGAATCCATAAAAATCTCATGAGACTCATTCGGAATATAATACCATAGAATAGAGACATAAAACATGGGATGGACTAAAGATATGTTGGTTGGCAAGGCAAATTTATAAGCTACCTCTTCCACTCTATCTAGAATCTAAAAGGACCAATAAACCTCGGATTGAGCTTACTCTTCTTCCAAAACCTCATAACACCCTTCAAGGGTGAAATCTTAAACTATGCGCTGTCACTAACCATGAATAACGAAGGTCGAACCCTTCTGTCAGCATAGCTTTGTGGTGACTTTGGGATGTCACCAACCTAGTCTGAATCCACCACACTCGCTCTAGATCCTCTCTCAACATATTTATATCCATGCTCTCATAGCCACTGAGTTAAACTATCTGATACGCAATTTACACCTCTCACCATGCAAAACATTAAAGGTAGCAATCGAAATGTTAGAATAGTAACTATTATTGTAAGCAAACTCCGCAAGGCTAAGTGTTGATCCCATCTGGCACCAAAAATCAATGACACATGCTCGTAGCATATCCTCTAACACCTGAATGGTCCTCACAGAGTACCCATCAATTTGAGAGTGAAAAGTTGTACTCATATCCAAATAGGTACCCAAGCCATATTACAAGTCTCTCCAAAAATGGGATGTAAACAATGAACAATAGTCCAACACAATAGAAATAGGAACTCCATGAAGCCTCACGCTCTAGCTAATGTATAGTTGGGCTAACCCCTTTATGTGTGCATTACCTTGATCAAAATAAAATGGGCAGACTTATTCAATCGATCCTCCACCACCCATACAGAACCGAAGTCACTAACTGTAGAAGGCAAACCTACTAAGAAATCCATGGTACTGCGTTTCCACTTTTATTCATGAATGGGCATCCTCTGTATCTCACCACCCAATCTCAATGCTCTCATTTAACCTATTAGCATGTCAAACACCAAGCCATAAACACTGATATATCCATCTTTATGCCACACCACCAATAGTATTGGCTCAGCTCATGATACATCTTCATTGCTCCTAAATGAATAAAATGTCTAGTGTAATAAGCCTCCTTAAGCATCATTCTGATCGAATCACCCACCTTGGGCACACAAATGTGACTTTTAATCCTCAAAACACCATCCAAATCAATTATCGCTTCCCTCGATTCATCTCGAGCCACCTTGTCTTGAATGATACATAATATCTCATCTTCAAACTACCTCATTTGATATATGAAAGATGAGGGGGCCTGTATGAAAGCAAGCACTCCACCCCTATTTGAAAGTTGTAATCTCACCAACCATTGGCCAATCTCTGAACATCTCTAGCCAAAGGCTGCTCCTCCATCCAGATAGCAACAATATTCCCCATACTGGAAGCCTTCCTACTCAATACATCAACCACTATATTGGCTTTTTAGGGATGACTGAGAATAGTCAAATCATTATCTTTCAGGAGCTTAATCTATCTCTTTGCCTCAAACTCAGATTTTGCTGGCTGAAAATTTATCGTAAGTTGCCATGGTCAGTAAAGACCTCTAAATGGACTCAATATAGATAGTGATGACATAACTTCAACATAAAAACTATGGTAGCCAACTCCTAATCATGAGTGGGATAATATTTCTCATGGGACTTTAATTGCCTCATAGCATGGGCAATTACCTTCCCTTTCTGCGTTAACACTTCACCTAACCCCATTCTTGAAGAATCACAATAAACCATAAAATAAATACCTTCCTCCGACAAGGTCAAGATAAGAGTAGTAGTCAACAATAACTTGAGCTTTTGGAAGCTCTCTTCACACTTATTAGACCAATAAAATAAAATATTTTTCTGAGTGAGCCTAGTTAGTGGAGGTGTAGTAGTAGAGAAACGCTGCATAAGATGACAATAATCACTAGCTAAACCCATAAAGATATGAAACTCTATAGTGATGTAGGCGTAGTCCAACCTCAAACGGCCTCAATCTTTGCTAGATCAACCCGGATGCACTCTTTGGACACCACATGCCCCAAGAATACCATAGAACTCAAACAAAACTCACATTTGGAGAATTTAGCATAGAGCTTCTCCTCCCTAAGCCTTTGGAGCACAATCCTCAAATCTTTCACATGATCCTCCTCAGTATTAGAATAGACCGAGATACCATCAATGAATACTATCAAAAATAAATCCAAATGTGACTGAAACACTCGTTCATTAACTCTATGAATATTGTAGGGGTGTTAGTCAGACCAAATGACATGATAAGAATAGTTATATCTGGTCCAAAGGACTGGATTAGGAATATCTGAAGGCTAAATCTGTAGTTGATGGTACCCATATCTCAAATCAATCTTAGAGAACAATACTGCTCCCTGAAGCTGATCAAAGAAATCATCAATACTAGGAACTGGGTACTTGTTCTTAATAATCTATTGTTTTTTCCAATAATTGATCACATCCTCATGAAGCCACCTTTTTCCTTCACAAACAGGATTGGGGCACCCTAACGTGAACCACTATGGTGAATAAACCCTTTGCTCAACAGATCTTGGAGTTGCTCTTTTAGCTCTTTCAACTTAGCTGGAGCCATATAATATGGAGTGATAGAGATGGGCTTAGTGCCCGACTTCAGGTTGATATCAAAGTCAATATCCTTGTCAGGAGACATTCTTGGTAGGTCGATAGGAAATATATTCAAAAATTCACAAACCATAAGAATAGAATCCATGGAAGGTGCCTTAGCAATAGTATCACAAACAAATGCAAAATACGCCAAACACCTTGTATCAATCAACTTTTGGGCCTGACTATATGAGATAACCTTACCAGGATAAGAACCCCTCAAACCTACCTACTCTATCCTTGGTCTACCTGGCATGGCTAAGCTTATGGTCTTGGCATAACAATCAAGAATATCATGATACGAGCCTAGCCAATACATACCTAAAATAACATCAAAATCTACCACATCTAAGATAATTATGTCCACCTAAGTCTCACAGCTAGCCAAAGTCACAAGACAGGATTGGTACTCCAGATCCACTACTAAAGAATCATTTATTGGGGTCAAAACAATGAGTATGCACTAACCTACAATCACATGGAAAATCAAACCCCAATGAGAAATATGAATACATATATGAATAAGTGGAGCCAAGATCAAATAACACAGATGCAAGGTGATGGTGAACCAGAACAATACCTATGATAACAACATCAAAGGCCTCAACCTTTGGTCTACCTAAGAAAGCATAACACTAGCCTCCTTGGCTTCTACCCAGTCGAAGATAACCCCCTGCCACTAAAATCTGTAGGGACATCATCTGCCCCTCTACCTCCAATATGTCCACCTTTGTTGGAGTGACCTTTAACTCGACCCTAAGTCTGTGAGGCTGTACCTTGAGTTGATAGTGCAGGATCACTGATCAATGCTATGGTGTATGAGTGATGGGGTCCAATATGAATTTGCATGGGACAATATCAAATTAGGTAATTTAGAGATCTACACTCAAAACATGATCAATGGGTAAAAAGTTGCTGAGAAGGAATAGGAGGGATACTATAGCCATCCCAGCCCATAGACCTCTATTGTGAACTGAAGGAACTTTGACCCAAACAAAAGAATCATGAGAACCCTTTCCTCCCTCAGATGCTGATGGTTGTTGCATAAACCCCATAGAACTAAAATAATCGATGCTCTATCTATACCTTTCCCTCCAGACAAGGCACTTGAGAACTGACTTGATGTATGGACCCTTTTGTGGTCCCCAAACTCCTCTCACTTCTTTGCCTTCTTGGAAGCATTAACCACTGACTAAAATGATGCCCCATCTCTGGCTACCCAAAACACTTACCGCCTAATGAAATATAACAATCCCTTCACGAATTGGCGAACTCTTTCAACCTCATAGAGTTGATAGATGTAGCATGTTGGGATAACTAGCGAAAGTAGACCTCATACTTTGGAACTGACATAGTAACTTGCCTTAGGCTCTCCAATATCAAACAACTCTCTTTCCTGACACTCCAAGTTAAGAATCTATCATAGAAAGAACTGGAGAATATCTCCCAAGTCATCAGAGGAGACCCAACTGGAAAAGACCCCAAGATAGTCCTCTATCACTCCTTGGCTGGTCTATAGAGCCAGAGAGTAACAAACCAAACACTATGAGTCTCTTCTAAACCAATATTCTCAATACAAGTAACGAAGAACTCATGTGCATCCTCAGTCTTTCCACCCTGAAATTGAGGTGGGTCCATCTTTATAAATTTCTCATATATATATTGGTAATCATTGGTCAAGGCAACTATTGGACAACCTCAATAATGAGTGCAGTTAGCAGCTCCCCCGCCTATACCTAGGACTTAGGGGCCTGCTGCTGATCTTGAAGTTGAATTCTCACTTAGGTCTGAGATGAACCTAGTATGCTAGCTAGGCTATCCGTCTGCCCCATAGTATTGAGCATGCTCAAAACCCACAGAAAATGTATCCTATAGTAATGGTGCTCAACATACTCAAGAGGAACTTGCTCCTCTCTAGGCTCTGTAGCTGACTCAGGGGAGATACTTTGCTTGTAATCTCTAGCTGGTGTTGCTCTTCGGCCCCCTTCCCTACCTTAACATTTGACTCAGCTTCTGTCCCTAGTTGGGGCCTCAGAGTAATCTCAGGGGCTATCCCCCCTCGTTTGATAACTTTTGTAGATAATTCCTCGTCATATGTCAAAAGGACACAAGACCACTTAACACTTAAAACAAAATCTCACGCATGAATTGATCAAAAATAAGTAAAAAGGGAATTTTCTAATAGTTTTCACAACCTCTCAAGGATAAGTAATGGATGTCTCTACACCGATCCTCAAGACTCTACTAGACTGAGCTTGTAAATATGTGATACAAATGAACCTAGGGTTTGATACCAAATTGACGATCCAAAATTCGAGTGTTATGGCATTCACCTATCCAACCAAGGTGAGTCAACCTAGTAGTATAATCTAATATAATAATAAAAGTGAAAGATAAGACAGTCTAAGATAGTAGATAAGCATAAGGAAATCGAACTAAAAATCATCCCAAAACTGGTGACACGTGCACAAGCCTTTAAATAATAATATTAAAAAGAGAAATACAAGTTTCAATGTCTAGTATTCAAATAGAACATAACATAATGCAGAATCCTTGAGGTCTACCTAAGAAACGAGCAACCACCTCTCAAGAAAATTCGGAAGCTCGATCCTGACATGGGAAAATCTATCAAGAGGGACCGAACTCAGAATCTAAAATAATGTAGCATGGAATGAGCACCAAACAAGATGGTATTCGGTAAATGGAAAATAAACCTGAAGTAAAGCACTAAAGCATACAAGTACTCCTATTCATCTAACCATATACCGCGAACGACATGCCTGCATTCAGAAAAGTCCAGTACAATAATATATATACAAATATATATAAGCAATCATAGTCTTATAACACAGTATCCCAATAGTCCAATCTTTATGATATATAAGGATCAAATCATCAACACATATCACAATCTATCAATAGTTTAATCTCAACAATGTACAAGGTTCGAAGCATTCAACCCATCAGACATGGTGCATATAATGATTTCAAGTAAGGAATGATATGAAATGTTATGAAATGTAAATGATGTAATGCAATGTAAAGTAATCGTGATACATGTCTATCCAACAATACATATCTGGTGACCATATCAGACAGAACCTATGAGGGCCTCGCATGGACCATGTATCTATTAACATTGTTGACAGAAACCTCGGCCAATACTCACACGACTAGAGAAAACCTCGACCATATCATCTAACACAATCTGCAAAAATCTTAGGCATATCATCCACCAAAATATTACCTCGGCATGCCAGTAGAAACCTCAGTTCACCACCAACTGGTAGAAACTCAGCCATCAATCCACACATTAAATCTTGCTCATCCCTCGGCCATAGCTATCACAAGTGTCAATACACAAGTAACAGGTGAATGTAATATTTACAATCTCGATATCATCACAATCTCAATAACATTGCAATTTCAATATCGTCACAAGTATACAATCTCAACATCACCAACATGTCAATATTGTGCAACATTAATATTAGTATAAATTCTTGATATCATACATTTATATGTGTTCACAATACCATAATTATTTCATAGTTCAAGGATTCATAATATTTACAATTACCCAATAAGAAATCCCATTGATCAAAGCCAATAACAATATAATTCTAATCCATTTTATGCTGTAAATCACCCAAAGACATTCACATAGGATAATACAAGGTCCAATCATACTTAACAAAAGTTTAGAAGTCCACTTTCCTTAATCATGTCTCAATCGACTCAAATCCATGCCTTTTCCCCTTCTACGATCTCCAATTCACCACAATCTAGTCAAATATAGCATCACCAGCACATTGCAAAACTGATGACACTAAAATTAAGTAATTTAGGTGAAAAAAGAAAAATAGTCCAAAAAAAAATTTCATATGGAAAAAAGTTCTCGAAATTTAAAAACTTTTACATAAAAATATTTTCCAAGTAATAAAAAATATAATGGTGAAAATCATTTCGAAAAAGAAATTGAAATGAGTTCCAATTCATCACTTTTCTATCAAGTATTAATGTCAAAGAAAATCCCAAATTTTCCACTTCTAAACCCAAATGTTGTTAAAATCATGAATTGATCAATGGAATTCAAAGGTATAATTTAGAAATATGTTATCTAAAAGCCTTGTCATGAAAATCTTTGAACAATCTCCCCAAAACCGAGTTTAGAATGTTAAAAATGGCTGAAAATAGTAAAATTCAACATTTCAATTAAACACACTATTTTAGATTATATAATTCTCCATGAATGCGGAGGTCAAGCATGCCTAACACTCCACATATATGGAGCCTTTCATCCATGAATGCAAATAAAGGCCCACGAATACGAGGACAGATAGAGGCCTGGGAACGCAAAGTAGGGGGACTTCAGACACCAGATACAATAAGTTCACAGCCCATAAATCATAGAATAGACCCTTGGAGTTTGTTCAAAACCTCGATATACATAGATATGCACCTAATCAAAATCGATGTTTTGGACTCAATGAAACCATCAAAATTGGACTTTGTGGGCTTCTTGGCTCAAAATTTAATAGAACTTGATCATAGGCGTATTTATATGCCTTATTAGCCAAAAATATCCATAAATAGAGATGAGTTAGATGGTAAATTCATAGAGTCTAGCCGTTTTAGTTTGCTTTTCTCTTATTTTGCTAACACAGGGCCAAGTGCACCATTTGATTGTGTTTTTGCTAAATTTTACTCTAATTGTGAAAATCCGGAGTTACACCTGGATTTGAAGGAAGAACACAACCCGAGATTTAGAAGACAAAAATTAGTGGAAGCAGCAAAAAGGATGAAGTTTGCATCATAGACTTGGAATAACATTGTGGAAGCTGAAAAATAAAGAAAAAAGGTGCGAAGCAAAAAAATGGGTCAAGTTTGCATCACGGACTTGTGCAAAAGTTGGGAAGAATTGTCCAGTCAGCAAAATAAGTGAAAGCCAGTATAAAAAAGGGGTTTGCATCGTGGACCTGAGCACGCGAAGGGGAAATTTGACTTATGGGATTTTTAATTACATTCTATCACAAACTTTAGGTTTTCATATTGTTTTTTATGCAAGAACTCAGAGAGGAACGACAGAGAACCTTTTTGTAAGGGTACTTTGGTTAGCTAATCTTTATTTTCTTGATTTTTAATATTTTCTAGATCATTCATGGTGTACATAGTGGCTATGAGTGGCTAAGTCTCCATATTCTGGGGTTGTAACCACAGACGATGTTTAGTTCTTAAGTTTTAACATCTATGAATAGGTTTTTTTGATTATTCCTGTATTACTTTTATCTATACTGCATAATCTGACTAATTAGGTAGTAAATTAGTTGTTCACTCTAAATTCGAGAGATGTTGGAGTGAATAGAACATAGTAATATAGGAAGCTTGTTTGACTAAGAAACTAGATTGATTCATGTAAGGGAGACCTATGAAAACTACCCTTACACCTAGCTCGGTTCAATATATGGGAAGATAACATTAATTCATTTTTATTGGTTTGTCTATCCCTGCTCAACAATGTATTAGGCAGTTAATAATGGTAAGCCAATAGAGACATGTAACCCTGTTCAGTTAATTTAGACCTCGTGAATTAGTAATGAGGAACCCAGACAGAGATGAATATTGTCAAGACTAAATGGAGTCATTAAGGCTATAATCCTGGAATTGCTCTTTAATTGATATCTTGACAATAAAAACTAAATTACTTTAGAAGAAGTTTACTGATTTAATTTATTTATCTACATCTCCTCATCTGTTTGCTAAAAGCACTTCAAACGTGATAACTGAGATTAGTTGTTGATTTCGTTTAAATCCCTTGGGTTCGACAACCCGACTCCTTAATCAGGGCCACTATATTACTTGTGAGACCACATAAAATTGCGTGTGCTGGAGAGCAATAAGTTTTTAGTGCCATTGCCAAGGATTTGAAATGAATTGTTTAATTAACTAAGTTGTCTTATTTTGTGGTGTTCGCTACATTTGATCTTAGTTGTGCTATTTTGCAGGTAATTTGGTCTATAAGCTGGAAGATTAGGATTCTTACTTTCATCAATCAAAAAGAAGAGCAGGGATTTTGTTTCAAATGCCACCGATTGAACTCAATGAATAGAAAGTTCAAAAATAAGAGACCGTAGAAGTTGATCCTATTGGAGAGGAGATGGCGAACCCAAACCCACCTACACTAGTAGTACCTAGACCACTAGTACCGAGGCCAATAAGGGATGTGGTAATCCTGAGAACTAGTAATGTCACAAACTACTTTGTCAAACCTGAGCCTACTGGTCGATGGGAGCTGAAACAAAACATGGTCCAACTATTACACTCTACTAGACAATTCACCGGGTTA
>JAOTQJ010159388.1:0-28536 GCA_025642045.1 Solanum sejunctum | reverse complement strand
TAATCAGTCTCAATTCACAATGTCTCAACCAATCAATCTCAATAGTATACAAGTACTTTGCCAATTAACACATTACCGTTGGTACAAATTAGCACATTCATAATAAGGAATGAAATGATGTGGAATGAAATGGAATGCCATGATATGCAAACAAAATTAGTCAATGTCAAATAATTATAATGCATATTTGTCTTTTGATACATATCGCTGGTATAATCAAATCGGAACCCATAGGGGGCACAGATGGACCATGTATTCACTGAAACTATTTTTCTTTGACATCTAAATTTTATATCTAATCAGAATCACTTCCATTAGACTTTTTTTAATTTTTATAATCAACACCATTTTTCTTTGACTTTTCGTTTCTTTTCTTTTTCTTTCTATCTGGGATCATTTTCCTTTGAATTTTTACCATCAATTGAACATCAAACAAATATATGTCATAATAAACAATAATCACTTTCATAAATATAAAATTTGTAAGATTGCCACATATGTCATGTATTCAACAATCAATGCTCAATGTCGTAGTTCTTTCAATATTTGATTCATCATTAATAGAAACACACGATAATCACATCATATTATAATTTAAGTTCTCAAAAAAATCACTCTATCATCATCGCTTAGGACTACTCCCCATTTAATCCACATTTATCAAGTACTTATTTCAATAATTTCAACAAATGCTAGATTATACAACTAGCTCAACATCACATATAAAGTACTTCAATAGTCATCTCGACATAACATAAGTCAAAGCTCAACAATTATATCAATAAAAATAACTTCTATACTTCAACAATCGCTATTGTAAGCTCAATTTGAATTATCAACTTAAGGCCATTATCATTGACAAGTACACACCAATTCAAGAATCAGTTCATACATATTATCACCTCAACATCCCCATTATCTAATCATATCCGATAAATTATTCCACTAATCCCTAAATACACAAAGAAAGAAAAATATCAAGTTCGATTAAACTCAACAAGATTTTGAATTCACTTTGCTCGAATTAGCCTAACAGTCAATTCAATAAGTGTATCTTCCCCTTTGGAATCAAATTTGAGGCACCATAATCTATTCAAAAATGAACACGCAATCATAATTCAAAGCTAATGATACCAAAATCAAATACTTCTAGAAAAAGAGCAAATTTATCAAAATTTGGAATTGAAAATCGAGGCCAAAATCTGGATATTATAGATGAAAATGTTCCTATCAATATTAGGAATGCATTACTGAAAAATCAAAGCTAAAATGAGCTGATAATCACCATTTTTTGAGAGATCCCATGTCCATGAATAATTATCAATTTTCACTATTGAAAACTCCAAAATTGATCTTAAAATGAAGGAATAATTAATATGTAATGACGAGAAAGGTTGAAAATACCTTTATCATTTAAAATCCGTTGAAACCAAGTGAAAATAATCTAAATAAAGCTCCAAAGATTAAAAAGTAAAAAAATGCCTAAAATTCATGACCAAGGCCTAAAAACTAGGCCTCTAATGTCGGTAAAGAGACATCCACAAAAAGTGCAAACTTCGTTAATGTGAAGACTGATTGCATTAGCAATGGCTCACTATAGTGCGCCCGTCCCCTCCCCCCTATTGCCTTCCCGGCATGCGATGCTTTAGTTATCAGGCTCTCATTAAAGCGAGGCTAGCCACAACTCCACATACAGAGAAAATTCAACAATTTCAAAAGCTCAGAATCAAACCTGGAGATTTATTTGGAACCTTTTGCACATAAACCATATATGCAACCCTACAAAATTTCACATTTCCAACTCAATGGAATCGTCAAAATTGAATCCGGGGTTTTCTTGACCTAGTATTTGATTAGACGTAACTAAAATAGCTTAGGCTACTTGAAATACCAAAACTCTACCAAAACTCTCAAAAATTGACTGAAGCTTGTCCTAGCACTAAAATTACCTTCCAAAACTAATGGAACCATTCAAAATCTAATACGACAACAAAAACCCAAAACGTTGAGCATAATCAAACTTAAGTCAAAATTTAACTCATTCTCTAACTCTGAACCTAAAATTGACATAAAAATTCTGAATCTAATTCAACATCTGAAACACCATAAAAAGTGCCTAAAAATGTGCCTTCAAAATGCCTATAATTATAATTTTCATATATCTTAAAATCTGTGCGTAATATGAAAAATCCGAATTTATTCGTGATCAGAGGGCAAAATTGAGTGAAAAATGAGTCTTACCCTGATTTTAGAGCAACCATATCAAAATTTTATTTTCCAATTCACAAAATGAAATCGATCCGCGCCCCTGGCACGATGCAGCCACGGCGCGGGCGATGTATTTTTTTTTCCAGTTTTTCTTACTTAGGTAAAAGGTTTTGAGACCTTGGGCCTAAGCCTTTTCATGGGTAGAAACACCTATACTTAGTCATATTGCAACTACATATCATACAAGACATTCTCCAAAACCCTTTCTAACACTTAGATAAATATTTCACCTAAATTCTAGCATTCTATACTCATTCTGGATCTAAGGATTTCATTCAAGTTTCAAGTTCTCAATCAAATCTTCATCAAGGAGATCTTCAAAGTTGAGGTATATGTGTTTCAACCGTTGGGTCCTTTCACCTATGGTGCCCAACCTTCCTTTTCATATAAATTGCATGTTTCTAAGTTAATTTACTTATGGATCTCACTTATATTGAATTTGATTATAAGCTATGTTGGGATTTCATAAAAATTGTGACTAGTTAAGCATGTTTTGAGTTATGAATCTATGATCCATTGTATGATTTGATGAGGGGTTTTGATGTAACTTGTATAAGGGTATTACCAAGTATTGGTGGGTGGTTCTATATTGGTGTTTTATATATGATTTCACTCTTGAATTGCATGATTTTGTACTAGCATTTCACACCCACCAAGTATCTGATAAAATGTTCGATTTAGGGGTCTTGAGTTATTGATGATCTATTATATGACCTATGAGTCAAGTGACTACATGATGATGAAAGGAATATGTTTATGTGTTGATTTCATAAAAAGTCTCCATAGTGTTGCAAGTTAACCCGACCTTGTTGAGGGGTTGCTTTGCCTCAACTACTACAATGGGGGGTGTTATGCCCATCTACCATGTTAAGGGATATATACCTTGACCAGTATGATGGATAGTTCTATGTCCATCTACTATGTTGAGTAGTATATACCTTCACCACTATGATGGATGGTGATATGTCCATCTACCAGTTCAGGGGTATATACCTTAACCATTATGATGGGGGTGCTATGCCCATCTACCAATTGAAGGGTAGATTCCTCAATAGCCTTCTAAGGGGGTGGTAGGCCTTGGATTCCAAGTTCTAGTTTCCTTGGTCTATGATGATAGTCTCTTCCTACATATGTACTATCATTTATACAAGTATGTTTTACTTCAAGCATTGATCATGCATGCCATGTTACTAATATACTATCTCTTATTTGTGATTATGCATTTTGATTATGTTGCCTAACTCTTGTTGCATTGCATTCTACATACTTAGTACATTCAAATGTACGAACGCGTACTCTATGCCTACATATGTTACCATGTAGAAGCCAGAGCTCTTCATGATCATTCTCCCCACGGCAAGTTGGTCATCTTGAAAAATAGCTATTGCTGAGTCCTCAAGTTTGGGGACACTAGCTTCGACTCCTACTTATTATATCTTATGTTGAACTTTGATACTAAAAGGGTGAGCTCGAAAGGTTTTCTTGGCCCCCTCCCAATCTATGCTAAATGTGTTGTTGGACAAGTTATGTAACTATGCTTTGAGCTTTGACTTTTGATGATTTATGCTATGAAAGATTTCCTTAGTCCCTTAGCCTTATTTTATATTCTCTTATTGTTGTTTAATTGCTTGCACGACCAAGGATGTGTAACTGATATGCTAAAAGACTTATTTGGGGTCCCATTAGGTTCCCATTCACCATGTCACGTCAAGGCCCTAGGATTTGGTTATGACAAACTTGGTCTCAAAGTACTAGGTTGTTAATGGTGCTTGGCATCCAACACATCGCACCAATTAGAGTCTTATTCATGGTTGTAAAGTGCATCACAACTACGAGTAAGAGGCTTTGAGGTGTTTTAGAAAATGTTTCCCTTCTTCTTGATCTATGTCATGCTATAGGAGTTAAGGTAAGGTTTTCCCCTAATGAATATTCTTTTCTATGCTAGATCACGCCTATCCCAAGAGCAAGGAGAGAACATACACCTAAAGAACCACCAACTCATAAAGAGTTCCAGGATGCTATTGCCATGCTAGCTCAAGCTATGACTAATGAAATCAACCAAGGAGCCCAAGACCCTTATGCTCCTACTTCGGCATCTAGGGTTAGTGTTATAAGGATGAACCCACCAGAGTTTCATATGTCTAAAGTGGATAAAGACCCTTAGGAATTCATTTATGAGGTTTATAATATGTTGTCTATCATGGGTGTTAGATCAAAAGAGAAAGCAAAGTTGGTGGCCTATCGACTCAAAGGGGTGGCCGAAGTATGGTTTACTCAATTGAAGGAGGAGAATAGGAACTACAATATGATTCTTTGGGAGGAGTTTAAGGTGGAATTACTCAACTGGTTCTTCCATCTTGAGCTAAGGGAGGCCAAAATGACGAAATTCATGAATTTAAAGTAAGGGTCAATGAGTGTGAGGGAGTATTCCCTCAAGTTCAACCAACTCTCTAAATATGATCCACAAATGGTGGCCGAGCCAAGGTATAGGTTGAATAAGTTTGTGATGGGTGTGTCTGACTTGGTAAATGAAGAATGTCATGCTGCCATGTTGATTGGTGATATGGACTTGCCCTGCCTCATGACTTGTGCCAAACAATTGCAGGGGGAAAAGTTGAGAAAGAGAAGGGATAATAAGGCCAATAGGGCCTGGGTTTGAAGATAGATTCCAAAGTCCTAAGGATGCCTGATTTTATCAAGGCCAAGGGTCTTCCAATGCTCCTACTAGAAGGTTTGCTAATGGCAACCCAAGGGTCCAAGGTGGTGGTGGTCTGGTCCCTAATTCTAGGTGCCCAAGATATGGTAGAGGCCATGATGATCATGTTTGAAGGATACTAATACTTGTTATAGGTGTGGTGTAGTGGGTCATAAGATAATTGATTATCCACATGCACAACATAAGGGTAGAGATAGTCGTCCACAAGGCCTTTGTGCGAATGCGGTTCCTATGGGAAAAGGAGGTCAACAAAGTGGTGCCCCAAGGCATAATCAGTTCTTTGCTCTTCAAGTAAGGTAAGGTGTATATGAGGTGTCTGATGTAGTTATTAGCATGTTAAAAGTCTTTAATTTTGATATGTATGCATTGATAGACCTGGGTGCCACTCTTTCCTTTATATTTCTTTTATTGCCAAAAAGTTTTAAATTAAACCCAAATTATTATGTGAACCAAATAAGGTGTCTACTCCCGTTGGTGTATCTCATCTTGCTTGAAGGGTCTATAAAAATTATCTCATTTTCATTTTGCATAAACTATTGCCTTGTATTTTTGTTGAGTTGGACATGGTGGACTTTGATATCATTTTTAGGATGGATTAGTTGCATGCATATTCTGCCTCTATTGACTGTAGAACCCATAGGGTCAAATTCTAATTACCTAATAAACCCGTCCTTTAGTAGGAAAGTCATGATGTGGTGGTCAAGGGTAGATTCATTTTTTGCATTAAAGCCCAAAAGTTGATTTCTAAGGGGTGTTTCTATCATCTTCTGCGGGTTAGGGATGTTGAGTCCAAAGTCCTTCCATAGAGTCGGTTTCGATGGTAAATGAGTTCCTTTATGTCTTTCTTAATGAACTTTCCAGTGTTCCTCCCGAAAGAAAAGTAGATTTTGGCATAGATCTCCATCTCGATACTCAATCCATGTCTATTCCTACTTATCGTATGGACCCGGGGGAGTTAAAGGAGTTGAAAGAGAAATTGAGGAATTTGTTGGAGAAGGGTTTTATTAGGCCTAGCTAATCACCTTGGGGTGTACTGGTGTTATTTGTGAAGAAAAAAGATGGGTCCCTTAGAATGTGCATTGACTATCAGAAACTTAATACGGTCACCATAAAGAATAAGTACCCTCTACTAAGGATTGATGATCTTTTTGACCAACTTCAAGGGGCTAGTAACTTCTCTAATATTGATCTTCGGTCCGAGTATTACCAACTGAAAGTAAGGGTGTGACATTCCCAAAATGGCCTTCCGGGCTAGGTATTGGCAATATGAATTTGTGGTCATGTCTTTTGGATTGACCAATGCACCGGTTATCTTCATGGATCTTATGAATAGGGTCTTTAAACCCTACCTTTATTTGTTTGTGGTGGTTTTCATTGATGATATCTTGATCTATTCCCACAGTTAGGAGGACCATATGGATCACTTGAGGGTGGTGTTACAAATCTTGAGGGAGGAGAAGTTGTATGCCAAATATGAGAAGTGTGAGTTTTAGTTGAAAGAGGTCGTCTTTTTGTGTTATGTGATGTCGGGTGATGGTATAAAGGTAGATCCTAAGAAGACGGCGGTAATTAGAAATTGGCATAGACCTCTAACTCTATCGGGCATTAGAAGTTTCTTGGGCTTAGTAGGTTATTATTGGAGGTTTGTGAATGAGTTCTCTTCTATTGCATCTCATACGACTAAATTAACTCAAAAGCAAAATTTGTGTGGACCAATGAGTATGAAAAGTGTTTCCAAACCTTGAAAGATAAGCTTGTCTCCGCTCCTATGTTATCTCTACCAGAAGGGTTGTAAGGGTTTATTGTGTATTCTAATGCCTCACAAATTAGTTTGGGTTGTGTTTTGATGCAAAATGGTAAGGTCATAGCTTATACCTCTAGGAAACCTAAGATACATGCAAAGAATTATCCTACCCATGCTCTTGAATTTGCGGCCATGGTATTTGCTTTGAAAAGTTGGCATTGTTATTTGTATGGGGTACATGTTGATGTGTTTACCGATCATAAGATTCTCCAATATGTGTTCACCCAAAAATATCTCAACTTGAGACAAAGAAGGTGGTTAGAGCTTTTTAAGGATTATAATATAAGTGTGCATTATCACCCTGGTAAGGCAAATGTTATGGTCGATGCTTTGAGTAGGGTGTCTATGGGTAGCCTAGCCCATGTTGGTGATGAGGGGAAAGAGGTAGCTAGAAAGTTTTATCAATTAGATAGATTGGGAGTTAGGTTAGAGGAGGTTGATAATGGTGGAGTACTGGTGGTTGATGGTTCCAAATCTTCATTGATCGAAGAGATGAAGGCAAAGCAAGATCTTAACCTTGCTTTGTTAGAATTGAAGGCTTTGGTAAGAGATAGCAAGGTGGAGCTTTTCTCCCAATGGTGATATGGTTCCCTTAGGTACCAAGGTAGGTTGTGTGTTCCTAGTGTGGATGACTTGAAGGAGAAGATTTTAGATGAGGCTCATAATTCTTCCTATTCTATTCACTCTGGTTCCACAAACATGTATACAGATTTGAGGGAAGTATTTTCGTGGGGAGGAATAAAGAGAGATATTGCTTAATTTGTATCTAGTTGTCATAATTGAAAAAAAGTTAAAGCCAAACATCAAAGGCCGAGTGACCTAGTCCAAGATATAGAGATTGCTAATTTGAAGTAGGAGGAAATTAACATGGATTTTGTGGTTGGGTTGCCTAAGACCGGAAAATATTTTGATTCTATTTGGGTTGTGGTTCATAGAATGACAAAGTTGGCTCATTTCCTACCGGTTAAGACTACTTATAGTGCCGAAGTTTATGTTAAGTTGTACATTCATGAATTGGTTAGATTGCATGGGGTGACCCTTGTCTATCATATCGGATCGTGGTTCTCAATTCACTTCTTACTTTTGGAGGTCCTTCCAAAGAGGTCTTGGTACCAAGGTAAAGCTTAGTAAGAATGATTAGAGCTTTTGTTTAGAGCTATCCAAACTCTTGAGGATGGCAAAGCTGAAAGAACTATACAAAATCTTAAGGGTATGCTTAGAGCTTGTGTTTTAGAGTTTAAGAGTAGTTGGGATGATCATCTCTCACTCATTGAGTTTGCCTACAATAATAGCTATCATTCTAGCATTGGTATGACTCATTTTGAGGCTCTCTATGGTATACATTGTAGGTCCCTAGTTGGATGATTTGAGGCAGGGGAGATGGCTTTGTTAGGTCTAAATTTGGTTTTAGAGGTCATGGCGAAGATGAGGTTGATAAGGGAAAGGTTGAAAAAGCCTAAAGTTGTCAAAACTCCTGTGTTGATGTAAGGAGAAGGGATCTTGAATTTAAGGTTGGTGATTGGGTCTATTTGAAGTTCTCACCCATGAAGGGTGTGGTTCGTTTTGGTAAGAAGGGTAAATTAAGTCCAAGATTTGTTGGTCCTTATAGGGTGTTGAGGAGGATTGGTAAGATGGCATATGAGTTTGAGTTTCCCAATGATATGAATATGGTTCATCCAACCTTTCATATGTCTATGTTGAGGAAGTGTATGGGTGACCTAAGTGCCATTGTGCCTCTTAATGTTATGGGTGTTGTTGAAGACAATTAGACTTATGAAGAGGTTTCGGTTAAACTTTTGAATAGACAAGTAAAGAGGTTGAGGACTAAGGATGTTTCTTTGGTCAATGTCCTTTGGAGAAACCAAAAAATTGAGAGTTGTACATGAGAATTCGAGGCGAACATGCAAAAGTGATATCCCTATCCCTTCGATTCTACTCAAGCATAAGATACTAATTGAAGTCCACTATGTGATTTCAAGTCTTATGTTTCAACCTATATGTCATTGCATGTTTTCATGTTTATGTTAACAAGTTCATGGTGATTTTGGCACTTATGTTGAGATTTTGAAATGATGTTTAAGTGCATTATAGCATTCATGTGTTGAGCTAAATTCATCTTGATCATTTATATCGTATTGTATCTTTGACATTCGGAGACAAATGTTCCCAAGGGAGAGATATTGAAATGCCCCAAAAGCGCTTGAAAATGTGCCTCGAAAATGCCCATGATCGTAATTTCCACATATCTCAAATTTCGTCTGTGATATCAAAAATTCGACTTCATATTAGTGATCAGGGATTATGTGGGGAATGGGTCAAACCCCAATTTTTTACAACCATATCAAAATTTGTTTTCCAAAAATTTCACAAAGTAGAATTGATCCGCGCCCCTAGCGTGACGCAACCATGGCGCAGACCAACATATTTTTTTGCCAGTTTTTCTTACTTTGTTTGAAGACTTTGAGGCCTTAGACCTATGCCTTCCCATGCATAAAAACACCTATACTTACTCATATTTTGACTCCATATCATATAAGACATTCCCCAAAACCCTCTCTAACACTTAGACAAATATTTTACCCAATGTCTAGCATTCCAAACTCATTCCGAATCTAAGAATTTCACTCAAGCTTGAAGTTGTCAATCAAATCTTCATTAAGGAGATCTCCTAAGTTGAGGTATATGGGTTTCAACGATTGGGTCCTTTCACCTATGGTGCCCAACCTTCCCTTTTATATAAATTACATGTTTCTAAGCTGATTTACTTATAGGTCTCACTTATATGAATTTCGTTATAACCTATGTTGCGTTTTTATAAAAAATATGACTATTTAAGCATGTTTTGAGCTATGAATCTATGATCCATTATATGATTTGATGAGGGGTTTTGATGTAACTTGCATGAGGGTATTACCATGTATTGGTGGGTGGTTTTATTTTGGTATTTTATGTATGATTTCACTCTTGAATTGTATAATTTTGTACTAGAATTTCACACTCACCAAGTGTTTGATAAGATGTTCAGTTTAGGATTCTTGAGTTATTGATGATCTATTGCATGAACTTTGATTCAAGTAAATATATGATGATGAAAGAAATGTATTTATGTGTTGATTTCATGAAAAGTCTCCATAGTGTTGCAAGTTGACGACACCTTATTGAGGGGGTGCTATGCCTTAACCATTATGATGGGGGATGCTATGACCATCTGCCATTTTGAGGGGTATATACCTTGACAACTATGATGGAGAGTGCTATGTCCATTTACCATGTTGAGAGGTATATACCTTTACCACTATGATGGAGGGTGCTATGTCCATCTACTAGTTAAGGGGCATATACCTTGACTACTATGATGGGGGGTGCTATGGCCACTACTAATTGAGGGGTAGATACCTCAATCGCCTTTCAAGGGGGTGGTAGGCCTTGGATTCCATGTACTTGTTTGCTCGGTCTATGATGATGGTCTCTTCCTACACATTACTGTGATCTATACAAGCATGTTTTATTTCAAGCATTTATCATGCATCTCATGTTGCTAATATACTATATCTTGTTTATAATTATGCATTTTGAATATGTTGCTTATCTTTTGTTGCATTGCATCCTACACACTTAGTACATTTAAACTTAGTAATGCATACTTAATGCCTGCATGATGTTATCATGTAAGAACCGGAGCTCTTTACGATCATCCTCCCCGTGGCTGGTTGGTCATCTTGAAGAATAGCTATTGGTGAGTTCTCAAGTTTGGGGACACTAGCTTTGCACTCCTACTTGTTAGCTCTTATGTTGAACTTTGATACTAAAAGGGTGAGCCCCGAAAGTTGTCTTTGCCCTTACACAATCTATGCTAGAGTTATTGTTGGACAAGTTATGTAACTATGCTTTGAGCTTTGACTCTTTTGATGATTCATGCTATGAAAGACTTCCCTTAGTCCCTTTATCCCTATATTATATTCTCTTACTGTTGTTTAATTGCTTCGGCAACTAAGGATGTGTAAATGATATGCGAAGAGGCTTATATGGGGTCCCATTGTGTTCCCATTCTCCGTGTCACGTCTAGGCCCTAGGCTTGGGTCATCAGACCATCTCTCCTAGATCTATTCCCAAATTTAAAAACTAATGGAATCAAGAAATTACATTCCAAGATTTGAAACTCTAAATCACTCAAAATTTCAAAATCAGGCAATTTAAACTTCAAAAATCCAATCTTTAGAAAAAAATCTCAAATTTTACAAAATTTGTCAAAACTAACTTTTAAAATCAATCAAGCATTACTCGAGGTCACTATTGAAAGAGGCAAAACAATAATTTTATCGAATGTCAAAAATGACTTTCATGGACATTACATAATCCACCACTATTTATATTCATCCTCAAACATAATGAAAGGTACATTCCTGAAGTCTAAAAAAGGTAGGGGTAACAAATACATATATTAGAATCTATCTCTAAAGTAATCTCTCCCGTGGAACGATGTTTCCACTGAACCTTCATTAATGCTATCTCCTTGGTCCTCATTTTCTAAACTTGTCTGTCTAAAATGGCCAGTGGTTTGTGCTCATAAGTCAAATCAGGACCTAGCTCTACCAAATCAAGAGGAATCACATAAAACTCATTCAAAATATAATGCCATAACACCTACATATGAAACAATAGATACATAGAAGATAGACTAGGTCATAAGAATCTTGTAGACAACTCTCATACTCGCTCTAGGATCTAAAAGGGGAAAATATACCTAGGGGTGAACTTACCTTTCTTTTTAAACCTCATGATATCCTTCATGGGAGAAATCCCCAACCATAACCAGTCACCCTCCATGAACTCTAATGACCGAACCATCCATCGGCATAACTCTTCTAACGAATCTAGGTTATGAGAAACCAACTCAGAAGCAAATAAACCTTTACCATGGCATCTCTAAGCAAATTAATGCCTAGGATATCCACCATAATAGAATCATACCAACATATGAGTGATCTACATCTTCGGACATATAAGGCCTCAAAAGGAGCCATTTGGAAACTGAAATGATAATAATTATTATAAGTAAACTCTACCAAGAGCGAATGCTGGTCCTACTAGCACCAAAGACAACAAAACATTCTCAAAAAAAAATCCTCTACCACATGAATAGTCCTCTCAAATTTCCCATCTATCTGAGGTTAAATTATCGTACTCAAGTCTAATCTAGTGCCCAACCCATGCTGTAGGGCCTTCCAAATATGAGATATGAACAAAGACCCCTAATCAAATATAATAGGGATAGGTGCTCTATAAAGTCTAATAATCAGACTGATATATATATGAGCCAACTTCTCTGTCATTTACTTAACCTTGACCAGAATGAAATGAATATACTTAGCGAAATAATCCACAATCACCTAAATGGAGTGATAACAACCCATTGTAGTGGGTAAGCCCACCACAAAATCCATGGTGATTTACCACCACTTTCATGTAGGAATGGGCATCTTTGAAACTCAGCCCTGAATCTCTGGTGCTCACACTTAACTTGATGGCATGTCAAAGACTTGGACACAAACTTAGTTATGCCCTTTTTCATACCATATATACCATCAATAGTGTTGACTCAAGTCATGATACATCTTTTTTGCTCCTATAATGACCCTCCTGGTTATTTTTGTGTTTTTTTACTATTTGTTTCTTAGTTAGAGCATTTATTTAGCATCCCTACATCAATTATGACCTACTGACACTCGTAGCACAGTATCGTAGTTGTTTGATTCGAAGTTGTGTAGTTTTCCATGTTTTGGAGATGTTATAACTTAAAAGGTGGTTTTTGAAGTACAGTGTTGGTAAATGGCCTCAAAATTGGGATTTTGATAGCTCTATCAACTCTGAAATGGTAAAATTAGGTAGAGGCATAGTTGGCTCGAGTATTGAGGTCTTCGATATAAGTTTGTATCAAGTTTTGCATTTTAACCTTTAAAACTGGATAATAGTTGAAATTAGTTAACATACTTAGGAAACATGCTCAGATAGGAATTTTGACAGTACAGGTAGATCTATACCATTGAGTTTGATTTGGAACGATCTTTTATTTAATTCTAGAGTCTTCCAGGTTCATTTTGCGTCGCATGATATATTTTGGCTGAAAATGGTTGTGTTGATGGGTCCCATATTTAGTTGTAACAACCTCATATTGGAATTTTGACTGCACTATTGAGTGCAAAATGTCAAACATGGTAGGTTGGCACTATTCATTTATGTGCACAAAGTTTTGGATAACTTCTGAGTACCCTATTGGGAAAACTAAGTTTCAGAAAACCAGTCCCTCAAATATATGCTTGTGTATCTCTTTAGCTACCCTAGATTCACTAAAGTAGCCAAGTCTTCACTTTAATGAACA
This sequence comes from Solanum sejunctum, assembly GCA_025642045.1. NCBI lineage: Eukaryota > Viridiplantae > Streptophyta > Magnoliopsida > Solanales > Solanaceae > Solanum > Solanum sejunctum. The sequence goes on along the minus strand of JAOTQJ010159388.1, from coordinate 15,369 downwards.
CCTCCCAAAAAGGGGGTGTCACTATAGCGACCCTTATGTGGCTATAATAGGCTTGCTTAAATGAGCATAGGCTCTGATGACGTTCACACCTACTACTCAAATGAAAGTAGGGATGATCATTATCAGCTTATTAACACAACAAAAAAGCCGTGGTCGAATCCCACAGGGAATGGTGGTTCAAGAGATGAAGTGATTCATTGAACCAGGCAATTGTAGGTTCTTCTTGGGGTGTTACAATAAATAAATTTTAAGATGCGGCTAGCAAAATTTTCTAAATTAGCAAACTAATAATAGATCAAGAGAGATGTTAGGATGTGCATACTTAGGATTAGATCTTCTAAGCTGGGTCTAAATACTTGACTAATCAAGTTAAAGATGAGTGAATAGGATAGATTGTTGGTAACTGACACTTCAACTATGATAGTAAAGGCATTTTACATAAACCTTATGTGTGAATCACTCAAGTACACACCTAGCTTGAGAAATTACAAAAATCACCTAATACCTCAGCAATTGAACCCATGGTTGTGGCATTGAACCGAAACCCCAAAAGCTTTCTAGCTAATACATCTATTCCATACTCTAATTACTCAAGTTAAAGAAATAATTAGAGATCTCCCTTGATATCAGAGTGCACCATCTCCTCCTTGTGCGAAGTCCTCTACCTTTTTATAGTTCACCAATGTTTTCAACTCCAACAATGTGGGAACAAGATCTTGTTTGGCCTTAACCTCATCAATCAAAGAAGATCTTGACTATGAAAAACCATTATGATAGCATTTTTGGACTCACTCAATCTTATTCCTAATCTCGCCAACCTATGAGCATCTTTAGGCAACTACATTTTCCATTATCTTCTATATGGGATGCACACCTATGGAAATCCTAGTAAGGGCGTCAGTTACCACACTGGCTTTTCTGGGGTGTATTTCTTACTCATATCATAATCCTTAAGTAGCTAGAACAACCTTTATTGCCTCAAATTGAGATCCTTTCGGGTGAACACATATTGGAGACTCTTGTGCTCAGTGAAAACATCCATATGGACTTCATAAAAGTAATGTCGCCAAATCTTTGAGGCAAACACCACTGTCACGAGCTCAAGGTTATGATTTAAGTAATTATCCTCATACACTTTCAACTGCCTTGAAGCATAGATAATCACTTTACCATTTTGTATTAGCATGCGACCCTGACCAACCCTTGATGCATCATAATACACAATGAACCCATCATTCGCTTTTTGCAATGTTAATATAGGGGTTGAAGTCAATTGATTCTTCAAGGTATTAAAATACTTCTCGCATTCATCCATCCATACAAACTTAGCCTTTTTTTGAGTTAGCTTGGTGAGCATAGACGAAATTATGGAGATATATTGTGCAAGCCATCTATAGTAACATGGTAGACCCAAGAAACTCCTTATGTCTGTAGGAGTTAATGGCCTTGGCCAGTTTTTTAACGCCTATATATTTTTAGGATCAACTTTGATGTCCTCTCTAGATACCACCTGCCCTAGGAAGGCAACCTCATCTAGCCAAAACTCGCACTTGTCAAACTTTCCAAATAGCTTCTGTTCCCTCAGGTTTTGCAACATGACCCTCAAGTACTCCATGTGCTCTTACTCCCCTTGGGAATAGCTAAGAATATCATAATAAGTATCCCCACAAACTTGTTGAGCTGAGGCTTGAACACAATGTTCATGAGGTCTATAAAACTATCAGTGTATTAGTGAGGCCAAAGAACATCACTACAAATTCAAAATGACTATACCTAATCCGAAAAACTATCTTAGGAATGTCACTTTCTCTCACTCAACTGGTGATAATCGAATCTCAAGTCGATCTTGGAGAAATAAGTGGCCCCTTGTAGTTGATCAAACAAATCATTTATCCTTGGGAGAGGATACTTATTCTTGACAGTGACTTTGTTGAGATTTCGATAACCAATGCATATACAGAGAAACTCATCCTTCTTTCTCACAAATAACACTAAGGAACACTATGGAGACCGACTATGCCCGATGAAACCTTCACCAACAAATCCTTCTACTGCTCCTTCAATCTTTCAACTCTTCAGGAGCCATTCTGTAAGAAGAGATTGAGATAGGCTCGGTTTTGAGCAAAAGATATATACCAAAGTATATTTGTCATGAACTAAGCCTAGGGCCTAAGCATGACAAAACTAATGGAAACCCAAAGGGATTCAAAATAAGCCTCTTAGTAGATCATTCTCACATCCTTGGTCACGGGAGCAAAATAAACAACAACAAGAGATACGAATAAGGGAAAAGGGACTAAGGAAAGTCTTTGATCATCATAAAATATTCAAGAGTCAATCTCAAAGTACAAGTACATCAATTGTTCAAGTACATCAATTGTTCTAATAACATCTCTAAACATAGATTGAGCGGGGGCCAAGACACTTTTCGAGCTCACCCTCATAGTATCAAGTTTTCAACATAGAGAAATAACAAAGGGCAAGAGTAACACAGATTGCATCCTCAGACTTAAGGACTCACCAAAGTGTATCCCCAAAGCACCAAACTAGCCACGTGGAGGATGATTGGGAGGGGTTCTGATTTCTACATGGTAATATCATATAGGCATAGAGTATGCATTAGTATGTTTGAATGTATTAAGTATGTAGGATACAATGCAACAAGACATAAGATAATATAATCAAAATACATAATCATAAGCAATAGATAAGTATAATATTAATATGATATGCATGATCAATGCTTGAGGTAAAACATGCTTGTAAATCATATAACTTGCAAATATAGATTACATGTGTGGGAAGAGACCATAATCATAGACTAAGGAAGCTATTACTTTGGACCCAAGGCATGTCATCACCTTAGAAGGTGATTGAGGTATCTAGCTCTCAACATGGTAGTACGGGCATGTCACCCCTCGACAAGGTGGCCAAGATATCTACCCCTCAACATGATAGTATGGGCATGTCACCACCCTATAAGGTGGTCAAGGTATCTACCCCTAAACATGGTGGTACGGGCATGCCACCCCTCAACAAGATAGTACAGGCATGTTACCCCCCGACAGCGTGATTGAGGCATGTCACCCCCTCAACAAGGTGATTGGGAAAGTCACCCCCCAACAAGGTGTGGTCAACTTGTAATACTATAAGTACTTTTCATGAATTCAATTTATATATATAATCCCTTAATCATCATAGAGTTATTTGACTTAGAAACCATGCAGTAGTTCATCAATAACTTGAGAATCCTTGTCAAGACATTTTATCAAACACTTGGTGGGTATGTAATGCTAGTTCAAGATCATGCAACTCAAGAGTGAAATAATATGATAAAAGTCAATGTAAATCAACCGACCATCATATAGTAAATTGCTCATGCAAGATACCTTGAAAACCATCCTCAAATCTCATAATGATCATAGTTTCATAAATCAAAACATGCATAGTCTCAATAGACAAAACAAATTCATAGTATAAGCTTGAAATATGTAAACATGCATATTCAATCATTTTTTCATTAAACCCCAACATAATTTGTAATTAAAATACATAATAAAATATACCCATAAAAGATACACCTTAAAAACATGGAATTTTCATAAAAAGGGAGATTGGGCTCCATAGGTGGAAGTACCCATGGATGAAACCTACAAACCTTAAACTTAAGTTTTCTTAATGTAGACTTGAAGGAGACTTGAAGCTTGAATGCAGTTCTTGATATTCGAAATTATGCTTGAGATACTTTAATTTGGATGAAATAATTGGTTAAGTGTTAGAGAGAGTTATGAGAGGGTCTTGAGTGATATAGAGTTGAAAATGGTTAAGTTTAGGTATTTTCACCCATAAGTGGGCATGGGAATATGACCTTAAGGCCCTTAAGCCAAAATGAAAAATGAAAGAAAAACTTATACTGGTTCGTGTCACTGGCACGACGTGGACCCATTGCAAAGGGTACTCAAATACTAATTTGCACCCCTAGCGCATCGTGGCTAGGGCACGGATGGCTATTGGAATTCCAGTTTTTGCGAAAATTATTTTTATGAGTTATCTAAAATCATGGTTATGCCCATTATCCACTCAATTTTGCCCCTGATCAAGAATATGAAATTAAACTTTTGATATCACGCACGAATTTTGAGATATATATGAAAATTATAATTATAAGCATTTCTGAAGCACCTTTTTAGGGCATTTCACTATCTCCCTTCTGTGAGGATGATTTTCTCAACCCGACTACTCAAAGGTAGAAGGCGCGATCATCATCAGTATGAGAACCCAGTTTTAGAGGTTGAGGTCGACCCCACAAGGATTCGTTGTTCAAGGAGGAAGTGACTCATCAGACCAAGTAATTATAGGATTCGGGAAGTTGCAATAATCAAAATAATGTTTAGCTAATAAGTTCTAATTAATGAATTAAACAACTATTAAGAGGAGATGTTGGCGATGTGCAAATATGGGAACCAATCTATCAGATGGGTCTAGATACTTGACTACATGAGTGATATTGAGTAAATAGCTAGGTTTAATTTCCTATAACCCAAATCACCTATGATACATGAGTGTTTCATATGAATCAGCTCAGATATCACTCTCGAACCACCGAGGACATGCTTGGCCTAAGAAGTCGCAACAAAGTCCCTACTACCTTAGCTAGTTAATCCATAAATGTTGATGTCAACTAAAACCCCATAAGGTTTTCGACCATTCTATCCATTCTACACTTTAATAGTTCTAGCTAAGGTGACAATCAGAGATATACAACAAACCCCAAGTTTGCAACCTTTAAATTTATACATTCAACTTAGGAACGAATATAAATTCACCCAAATCAAGTATGGATAAGTCAAGATATTGCCGACCCAGTAAATAAATTAAAGACTCATATCAAAAGCACAACCCCAACATGGAGATTTTAGCCACACATGTTTGAAATTAAAGATTGAGTACCATACATATAATAGAAGTCATGGGTAACAAGATTGAGAACAAATTAGTTTATTATCACCGGCCAATCTTCTCCAATTTGATGCACAAAAGCTTCAAAACCCTAACCTTGTACTCTAAGAGGAAAGATCTATGTACTACTACTATAGACTAATTGTCCTAGTATGGAATGAACAAATATTGTACAGTATCTTTCTAAAATTGCTTATATACTCTGTACAAATGTGTCAAAGTTTATACTGCAAAATGCCATTTGGTGGTTATAGCCGACCATCACCTAGCGCTCCAATGCTACACCAAACATGCACTTGACCTCTTTTCTATGTATCTTTATGAGACTTCTTCCACTACAACATTAGGCTATGAATCTTTACTCTACCGATCCAATTCGGAAATGTGCCAAATTATTCTTCATATTGCCTTTCTATCTATGTTTTAGGGCTTTGAGTGAGGCAACATTAGGTATCACTTATGCACTTTGGCAGATTGCTGAATATGCTTTGCGATATTCTGACGACGCTCTTGAGTTGACCTCGAACATTGGTTTTTGCATAGTTAGGAGATCTTCATGAGTGTTTGACAAATCATTGAGGTTGTCGGTGACACCTCTTTATACCTCTTTTTTGCACTTTTTCTCATTTTCCAAGACTCTACCAAGTCTTGCCATTTTGCACAATTCTAACTCCATTTCTTTCGTGCCATTTTGCATAGTTCTAACTCTATTTCTTGTCATAGCACATGTATATTTGTTAGAATTTGGAATTATTAAAACATTAAGGGTGATATTTCCTTGCAACTAATCCCAAAATGAGTCCAAAATATGGACTCAGCAACAACCCCAACTTAAGCCTTTGCATGCCCTCAAGAAAATCAAACATCAATCTACCCAAATCAGAGCTTCCAAATAGGGTCGCAGGGAGCAACATATATATTTTCACATTTTTAATCCCTTCTCAAGCTTCCACAAACCACTCACGTGACCTTGAAGCCTTGAGAGATGACTAAGGAGTAATTAAAACATGGCTATGCTCACAATTGCTCATGTAGCTACTAATCACTACCCAAAAACATCATGAGTTGCCCTCACGAAAAAAGAGATCCTAAACACTCAAGATTATGCCATTGCTTTATAGAGGATCTCTTCAACTCTCACTCTCCCAAATGAAAAATAATATGTAAGTTTAACCCCATAGGCTTACCCTTATTTTCAATTAGAGTTCAGTTGATTTCTTCCAGATTAAGATCCCAAAGGACTTTTCCAGGACTGTAGTGTAGGCTCAAGGTTGGGTAGTATAACATATGGTCAATAGTGGCTCATCCCTCCTTAAACGCTATATGTTCTTTCCATCCACAATGGTTCATTTGGTTCCCCTTACCTTTATCTCATTCTTGACGTCTTTCTTTTTGTTGTATCATCCTAACTGTCTCCCTTTTGCAATTTCCTTCACAACAAGACTTTTTTCTATCTTTTCTTTTGGAAGGTCCTTAATTTTCAACTTTTTATTTCACACTTTTTCTTTTCATTTTCTTCTATGTCTCCTCTATGTCTTTGTTTCATTCTTTCCTTTCTTTTTCTAACTCTTCCATGGGAGACACTTCCTTCTTCCTACTAATACTTGTAACTTAGCCTTTGGCCAATGCTCTACTTTCAAGGTCAAGAAGGGATCAAGGTCAAGAAGGGATTAGTAAGGAAAAAAAAGGACTTGTCTTTCTCAAAATATGAGTCAATATTACAAGGTTGCCAAAGAAGGGATCAAGGTACAAAAGGAGTTCACTAAGGATTCAATTCATTGCCAAGACATGTCACAATGGTCAATTTGGATTAATGAAACCAAAGAAGGCCTAAGATCCTCTTCTAATCTAGAATTAGCCAAGTTACTCCTTAAGAAAAATCAGGTAAGTTCTAAATGATGCGATGCAAGCATTTCAACAAGACAACTAATCCCACATTGATAAAATGGCTTTGCATTCAAAAAATGGCAACATACTTGCAATTTTTAAACCATCGCATATCCAAGATCAATTGCTCACATAGTCAACTCAAGATTCCTCAAATCCATTCAGGGATTGACTTATAACGGACTAATTAGTGAGTACATGCTCCTCGTCTATAGCACTATCCAAATCAATGATATAAATCATCAATGCTTGGATTGCTAAGGACTAGAGACACGATATTACATTCTCATGTTTATTGTATATGCATAGGGTTTGCCAAAAATTTGCAACTATTCATCCGTTCAACAATAAAAAAAACTAAAAAAAATAAACACTACTCTATTACATCCAAATTAAAATTTAGATATAACCTAAAAAATAAAACAAATTGTCTAAACATCCACCAATAGCACCAGTATCAAAATATAACACCATCATTATCTCATCAAAAATAAGAAAACATCCAGAACAGGGAATTCCTCAAGCTCACCCCCTCCTAGTGAAATAAACATTGCCCTCAATGTGCAAGGGACAGTAAAGAGTAAGCATAAGAGAACGGATTAAGTAGGAGAATACCCCTGTCAAGTCAATCTTGTTGTCGTTGTAGTGGCTATAGAGCTGAAGAAGATGTAATAGGGGCAACACTGCCCTCTTTTGTCAGTGTACTCTCAAGATAAATGTTGGGCCTAACAGCTCTACTGGTCTCACAATAGATATGCTAATCATAGTCTGATCTAGAACAGAAACTAAAATCACTACTTCCACCATCTCCTTCTCCACTCCATCTAGCTCCTCCTGGTCGTCTTGGCTTTGCTCCGGTCTCAATGTCTCCTCATCAGTTTTCAGGGTGCTTAACTTTTGGTTCTCTTCACTGTCATCAATTAAAACCTCTACATTCGGCCTCTCATTTGGGATTGTAGCCATATCCACCTTGAGTGGTGGAATTCCAGTCCATAAAAAATGTTCTTAAGTGTGTGGACCAGAGAGATGACACTTTCTTCATCAATTCATAAATATCAGCTTTCAAAGTTAATGTGTCTGTACTGCCATCACCTTTCTTCTCAACTTCCATCATTCTATTTTCAAACTAGCTAACTTCTTTCCATGGTTATCAATGGTAGTCTCAAGCCTATCCATCCTCAGCTTATGAGCCTCTATTATCTCACAGTGTTTTTCCTCAGCCATATGTCGTTAAAACCTTGGTTATGGATGCCTCAACTAATTTGGGCACATATGAATCATCCTTTGAGGCAAAATGACCAATGACTTTGGCCAGCCGTGAATCGAGAGAATAGTGGCACTAATGAGTGGGAGTTGATCATCTGTGGCCTCTATCTCTCTATATGGAATAAAGGCAGAAGAGGAATGTCTAGTCGGGGAGGAAGAAGATATACCTGCCTTGATACCCAGTTCTATAGCTCTAGACTCAAGGGCCTCAACACCAATCCTCAACGTTATGTCAACTGGCTTCTTCCTAGCCTTGTCATCTTCATCCTTCAGGTACTTAGCCTTAATCCACCGAATATTAGTGGTCGTTGATGGAGTCACCTCCTTATAAGTCTTTTTGTTCTTTAGGACTCTATCTTGCTTGCATAGGGCTATAATGAGGCTAGGGAATGAAAAAGAAGTTTGCTCCTATTTTGCTATGGAAAGGATCTCCGAGGTGATGATTCATCCATGATTCAGCTCCTTTTTGTCTATAATACAACCAACTAACATGGCTTTGGCATGGCGTAGTACAAACCCATTCTAAGAAGGAATCAAATTACTGCTAGTGAATCCAAACCAAAAATTGCATAGGTATGTTTAGTTCCTTCTTCCCTATAATTGCCCTTCCTGCAACCACAAGGGAGCTGAAATTCTAATTAGTTGGTCTAACCATGCTTTGACATCTTCAAAGGTTAGGAGCTGCAATAGATCTTTTAAGTAGCTCTGACTTCTAAATGTGCAACCCAATGCATCACTAAACTTAACCTCTCCACATGGATCTTGTACACCCTGAAACTCTACAATCTCAAGGGTTTTGACACAATTGACACCTTGCTTCTGCTCTTGAGAATAACTTGGCCATAACCTTCATATAATTCATGCACAAGACTAAGAACATATAGGTCATGAGGTTTTGTAAAGCTCTGAAAATTATGAAACTTAGGCACTTCTCAAACCTCCAGGTACCGATAAGTTAATCTTTACGTTGATAGCTACCTTTCCTCTAACATTGTCCTATGCCCGTCAGCCCTGGGCCTATTTAACAACTTTGGACCTATGGCTTCTTGAGTTTTCTAAGAGGATTGTGAGATAGCGTCATGTAAAGCCTTGGTTTGGACTGCTATTATGCCTCTTTGGGCTGGATTTTGCAGAACACACTTCAACATTCTTGTGATAAGCAGTGAAAAACAATCAAGCACAAAATTTGATCATATGAAAGACATTCAGAGTAGATAGGTCAATTAGACCACATATCATACTCACTGAATCACCAAACTGATTCGGTGGTCAAATAAACCATTATTTCTTTGCACAAATTTTAGACTTAGAGTCATTGCCACTTTTGGTGATAATCATGCTCAATCCATGATATGCTAAAATGATTCAGTGACAAGAAAAGTTCATCACCGAAAGTTGCAGCAGTCCCTCAAGAAAAACAACCAATTAAAGTGATGTATGTGTCGATTGGGCATATCGCCGAGTACGCTTAGGTGGTTGAAATGACTATCGCCTATTGAAACTAGGAAGGCCTTTTATCCATGTCACTAAAACTTCAACAATTTCATATATAACATAGATTAAAGTCACATACTAACCCATCACAACACATCAATGCAAGCTTAACTATTGGCAAGCACTATCACATAGTCTCAATAGCTATACACTCGATAAAATATTGACTTACCCTTACGAATGATGTCACTCAATCTATCATAGGGAAAGTTCAATTTCTTAAAGGATATCAAGGGTTACTCAGACTTCACCCATAACCCATAGAAGTAATCAATCCAATAGGCAAGTACATTTTAAGAACACATTCATATGATCATGGCACATTTTCAATTGAATACATTCAAGTGTCATGTCAAGCATATGATTAGGGCCAAACCTACAAACAATTCATCATTGAGCAAGACACCCTTCATTCATAAATCCAACCCAACTTATTCAAACCCCAAATTCGATAATCATAAAATGATACCAGAACCCGCGACAAATCATTCATTGCAAAATAGGGTTCAAAAGTAACTCTAAATTCTCAACAAGAATTTAAATGTTTAAGACATGAATCACATGAAAAACCCTAATCAACTTCACAAATAATAGCTTTCTTCAACAACTACAACAAGGGCCAAAATCATACTTTTTCAGTAATGAGACACAATGAAAGCTTTGGTGATTCCCTTTGATGATTATTCCCATGATTATTCCCAAACGTTTTGTTGAAAATTTTCAAAGAAAAGTAAAGGAGGGGTATTAGTGTGCAAGGGAAGAGAAAAGAAGGGAAGATGGAATGTGAAATGGTTAAGGCATTTGAAAAACCTTAAGTAGGTAGGTGAGTGTGCATGTTCGGCGACACCTAACAACACTACCTAGCATGATTAGCGCTACGCCGAGCATACTAGGGACCACCTTTTTTAATAGTAAGCTTACCTTGCCTTCTGCCTGAAGTGCGGCGGGAATGGCCATTGCCAACTACAATTGGTGATTTGCCAATTGGATATTTTGTTCACCAAATTTGACTGCAACTTTAGAGTCTCGACTCGATCTATAGTGCGGTCAGACTGATGATCCTCAATATGACTCAGTGATACGCTGAGTAGTCCTTCTTGGCTGCTAATATCAACATACCACTCTTATTTTTCTAGTCAACCCCGCACAATCTAACACCTATTAGTCAAACTAAAAAGTAGTAACATAGTCACCTTAGGTTGCCTCCCAAGCAGCACTTTAGTTAACGTCATAGCATGATGTTGTTCCTTTTCACTTCAAGTTACCATCGATCGGCCCATTATTGATAATACCCTAGGATCTTCTTTTAATTTCAAAGCTTTGCATATGATGAAAACAACCTCCTCATCATTCACTCTAAATTTCAAATATCCACTCTCAAAATCAACCACAGCTTGCCCGGTAGCTAAGAATGGCCTCCCCAAAATGATCGGCACATGCTTATCCACCTTGCAATCTAAAATAACAAAGTCTATAGGAAGGATAAATTTATCCACCTTTACCAACACATTGGATAGAATGTCCATTCATTTTTTTGATAGACCTATCAGCCATGAGCAACTGTATCATAGTTAGTGAAGGGGTTTGAAAACCCAGTTCCTCAAATATAGCTAGGGGCATGAGATTTATTCTTGATCCTAAATCATAAAGAACTTTGCTAAACTTTGAGGATCTTATTGTGCATAGAATGGTGAATGCCCCTGGGTCTTCCTTCTTCATCGCCAACTTTTGTATTAAGATTTTACTGCAGTTTTGAGAGACTTCAATTGTCTCACATACAAGCATCCTATTCTTTGTCACTAATTCTTTCATGAACTTAGCATATCCCAGAATTTCAATTAATACTTCCACAAAGGGAAAGTTTATTAACAAACAATTGAACATAGAAAGAAACTTTTGAAGTTTAGCATCCTCCTCTTTCGTCATCAATCTTTGTGGAAATGGAAGATCAAATTTGACTATAGGTGCTTTTGGCCTCGTAGTTGGACTTGAATTTTTTGGGAGAGTGTTCTTAGCTTATGCTGCATTATATCCTTTTCTCTTATTATCATTCTCAAGATTGCTAAGAACAACATCACCTAGAATCTTAGCCTCCTGCTCATCATCCTCGACTATAATCAGATCTTTTTTTTCTTCTACCTCTTTCAAGCCTTTGTCAACAATAAGTGATGGTTTAGTGCCTTCGATCAACTTTCCACTTCTAGTAGTTATAACTAAGCACTATTGATCATTACTTTTTAGATTAGCCACTGTGTTACTAGGTAGACCTTACTTAGGACATTGATTTAAATAAGCTAAACTATTTATAAGTGGAGTCCCCTAATATTTTATAGATGCTGAATGAGACATTATAGTTTGGTTCGACTAAGAAAAATCAGATTTTATTTCCTTTAGGACCTTATCTGAGGACTCCATCTTACTCAAAATTTGAGAAAGCATATCCTCAGTTTGAGGATTCTCTTGATTAACCATTGGTTTAGCAGCCTTCACCCTATCAGCTGGTGGAATGTACCTGTCTCCCTTATGGTTACACCAACCCCCAACTTGAGGTTGATCATTCCATGCTCAATTTTTCCATCCGAAGTTGTTATTCCTACCTTGATTCCGGGGTGGCCTTTGAAAGGATGTCCAAGAATCCACCATTTGGTTTCATATATAATTGCATTCTTCATTGTAACGACCTTCAAATGGATTCAAACATTACCTCTCCAATATGTCCTACTGCATTCACACATTTATGATTTTCTCCCACGACGTGATTGGTCAAAAGATCAAGCTAGGTTAACATCTTAGTCATGTTGTCATCCCTTTCTTGGTCTTTAGCAAGCTACTCCTTAGTTGGGCCTCTGTGGCTTTAAGGTGCTAAGTCATCTCTTCCGCACCATGCTCAATTAATATTTTTCATGCCATCTAAGAGGTTACAAGCTTCAATGAATAATTATATCATTAAACCTCCTCTCACTAACTGATTAGCTACTCCTTTGTTTGTAGAATCAAGACTCACAGAAAAGTATTGCAAGAGCATATGGTCCGAAATTCCATAATTAGTGCATTGAAGTAAGAGTTTTTGAACATGGTGCTCATTACATGGAAATTAACTCCTCTGGGAGTAGTCGAATACATCAGTGCTTCTTACCTGATCCCAATTAACATTTTGCATCCCATTCATGTACCCACCATTCTCACTATGAACACTTTCATCATCTTCAATCTTTACACCTATTGTTCCAGCAAAAATGACAAGGAAATAGAAAAAAGAATTCTAACTACAAGAACCAAGCTTAATAAACACTTCAAATATGAACATGTCGATTGTCCAACAGCGGCATCATTTTTTATGTTGCTCAACCTAACTACTCAAAGGCAAAAGAGACAGTCATCATCAGCATAATAACCTAACTTTAGAGGTTGTGGTCTATCCCACAGGGAAACGTTGTTTAAGGTAGAAGTGACTTATTGGACCAAGCAATTGTAGAATTTTGGGGGTTGCAATAATCAAAATAAAGTTCATCTAACAAGTTCTAATTAACGAATTAAGCAGCGTTTAATGGGAGATATTGTAGATATGCAAATATGGAACTAATCTATCAAATAGGTCTATATACTTGACTATATGGGTTAATGTTGAATGAATAAGCTAGGTTGCTTGTAACCCAAATCACCTATGACACAGGTGTATCATATGAATCAGCAAATATATCACACGCAAACTGCCGAGGACACTCTTGGCCTAAGAAGTCACAGCAAAACCCCTACTACCTTGGCCGTTGAATCCATGAATGTGGATATCAACTGAAATCCCATAAGGTTTCCAACCATTATATCCATTCCACACTCTAATAGTTCCATCCAAGGTAACAATCAGAGATCTGAAATAAAACCCCAAGTTTGCAACCTTGAAATGTATATGTTAAACATCAAAATCGATTTAAATTCACCCAAATCAACTACAGATAAGTCAAGATATCATAGACCTAGTAAACAAATTAAAGGCCCATATTAAAAGAATACTCCCAACATGGGTATTTTAGCCGCACATGTTAGAAATTAAAGAATGAATACCATACATAGTAGCAGAAGTCATATGTAACAAGGTTGAGTGCAAATCAGTTGATTATTACCATCCAATCTTCTCTAATTTGATGCCGAAAAGCTTTAAAACCCTAATGTCCCTTGTACTCTAAGAAAAAAGTTCTATGTACTATTATAGACTAATTGTTCTATTATGGATGAACATATGATGTACAATGTCCTTTCTAAAATTGCTTATGTACTCTTTCGATGCACTAAATATGCACTTGATTGCTTTCCTGTGCATCTTCATTACGCTTCTCCCACTGCAACATTAGGTGATGACTCTTTGTTCTACCTATCTAATTCTGCAATGCACCTAAATATTCTTATATTGCCTTTTTGTCAATGTTTTAGGGCTTTGGGTGCTTCAACTTTAGGCTATCACTTGTGCACTTCAATGTACCACTGAGTATGCCTTGTGACTTATATTCTGATCCCGCTCTTGACTTGACTTGGTACCTTGGTTGTTGCATAGTTAGATGATCTCCATGAGCCTTTGATAGATCACTAAGGATGTCGACGATATTGATTTTCACCATCTTTCTGCACTTTTATTCACTTTCCAAGATTCCACCTACCCTTACCTTTTGCAAACTTCTAACTCTATTTCCTATCATAACACATGCATATTTGTTAGTAGTTGAAATTATTAGCACACTAAGGGGAATGTTTCCTTGCAATTTAATCCCCAAAATAAATCTGATACTTGGACTCATCAAAGGGACACCCAGTAACTCATTTAGGAAGACATTAGGGAACTCACTTACAACAGGGACCGACTAAAGGGGAGGAACTTTGTAAGAGATATCTTTAACCCTCCCAAAGATTACCTCTCACCAGTAAAGAGGTAGTCTACTTGCCAAGGTAAACCATACTTAACCGTATGGGAGCCCATCGCATTTTGGAGAAGTAACCTTCCTTATAGGAGCCCATCCCATTTCAAAAAGGATTTCATGAGAAACGTCTCCTTATGGAAGCACATCCAATTTCGGGAAGAGTTTCAAGAGAGAGTGCACTAAATGGATACACTATATTGTCACATAGTTCAAGGAGAGAGAGCAAACCCTCCATCCATCGGTGCTAAGTCTAATCCCATGAAATACGAATAATAATCATACTTTAATAACTAGCAATAAACATCGAATCATGACATGAGTATCTCTTAGACATACTTGACCTCTAATGGTGACCCTATCTTGAAACATGAGAATAGATCATCATCAAACATTACCCTTGCATTAACATCAAAGGCTCACAAAAGGTAAAATCTTGAAAATAGGGCTTAACTGAATACCTGCATAATTATAGGTAATTTCATGAACTCATAATACACTTTATACCTCATAGTCATCATGAAGTCACTTGACATATAAAATATGTAACTAACTTGAGAATTCATGACTTGATATTTTATGAAATACTTGGTGTGTGTGTGTAAAGCTTGTTCAAAATCATGCACTACAAGAGTGAAATCTTGTGAGAAAACTCAATGCAAATCAATCCACCAATATATAGCAAAACCCTCATGTGAGATACCTTGAAATCCATCATCAAATCTTATAATAGATCATAGTTTCATAGCTCAAAATATACATAGTCTAAATAGACAAAGCCAACTCATAGTATAAGCTTGAGATTGATAGACATGCATATTTAATCAACATTTCATAAAACCCCAACATATTTCAT
>JAOTQJ010159377.1:0-28540 GCA_025642045.1 Solanum sejunctum | reverse complement strand
CAAGGAAGATAGATTAGATTGACCATAGCCAAGAATTGGAATAGTGTGACTATTACCAACAACAATATTATGATTAGAATGATTGCTTAAATTAAAATAAGATGAGAGATTATCGGTAGAGAAAGTCATATAAGATGTTGCACCAGTGTCCATGTACCAAGCCAGATCAGGTTGCTGCAGAGATATAGTGTGCATTATAGCTTCAATGTCTGTGGGAGTGTATAAACTAGAATGCCCAAAATGAGGAGGAGGAGCCTGTTGCACGAAAGCTTGCTACTGTTGTAGCCTTGGGCCTAATAAATCGGCCTGCTTTATGGGAGGGGGCCTAGCCCACCCTTGAGTGGGATAAGGGTAGGGAGGTACGGGCCAAGGCCACCTCCAAGGATACTGCTGCCATTATGGAGGTTGTGCCGACTATCCACCCGAGCAAGAGTATCCACCCATCTGACCACCTTTGCCACCACAGGAGCCTGAGTTGCCGTGACCACTACCAGTAGTTTTTCGGACACCACTATTTTCTGGCCACCAGAGTTTGAACTACCACTGTGTTTCTTTTTTGAACCACCTAATTTCTCAGAAGTACCCGGACCATGGCTTGATTGGTGGATTCCATGGCTACTTCCTTGGCCATGCCGACCTCCTCTAAGATCAACATCGATCGAGCCTTATAGAAAGGGGGTAGAGGATTACTTTGTCTAATTAAAGTGCCTACACCAACGTAAGACTTGGTGAGTCCACTAACCATTTGCAAACCCATATGGTTGTCAGAGACCGGAGCTACTATATTTTTTAATTGATCCGCAAGTGATTTAAGACGTTGGCAGTATGCAAAAGCATTTGGAAAGTTCTCCATAGCAGTAGAAGAGAACTCTTGTTCTACAGCAACGACATGGGAATGTTGATTGTCTTGGAATATATTACGCAATCTATCCCAAGCTTCCATGGCCGTGGCATCGGTCTCAATTATGGTTTGCAATAGGTCCATAGAAATTGTAGAATAAATCCACGATAGAACTATGGCATCCAAGGTCGACCAAAGGTCTTTCGCTTCATCAGTATAAGGGGGGAGAGGCTTGGTTGTAGGAGGGATGATATGATAAAGGACCCTGTGTGATTTTGCATGAATTTTAAAAAGCTCTGTCCATGTAGAATAAGAAATATTATCCATCTCAAGAATAATGAGAACACTAGTCTTGATGTTGGTGACGGTGAATGCAGGGTGAAACGAGGATTTATTATCTGATATTTTTTGGAGGTTGAAATAAATAGAGAAAAGAACAAAGAAGAAAGAGAGGAGGAGCGGTGGACAGAGAGTTGTAGCGAAGGGTAAGCGAAAGTGAGAAGACAAACCCTAAGCAACTGATACTATGATAGAAGAGAAATATTTTTGTTGACCATTAATAATATGCAAAGTCCGAATATATATAAAGCTAAGCCTTCAATTAAAGCGTGAGTCTAGCCTAATTCTAAGAAATTAAATATAAACAAAATATCTACCTTCCAAATATACATTCCAAAAATATAAACTTCCAAGAATATCTACCAAATATATTTAACACTAATAAACTTCACCTATTAATCATATGAATAATATTATAGTAGCATCATGGAAACTCAAAGTTAAATTCCACACCACAGCGACAACAACCAAATATTCAGCAGAACCAGAACACTTTCAACATTTGAACATCATCATTCAACTCTCATTTGAACTATATTAGGAAATATAACAGCCCAACAGTCAAATAGGATTCCGAAAAATCCTAATCACTGGCACAACATCAGACAGCATGCATATGGCTGAAGAGAGAAAACGAGAAAACAAATAGAGGCATTACCTTTTAGAGAGCAGTGAAACGAGACGTCAACGAGTCTGAGAAGCTTTTACCACCAAACAGTTGTACCCTCGAACCTCCTTGTTTTCCCTACTAAATATTGCTAGACCTTATGACCTCAAAAATGAATGACTGTGAAATTTCAGATTTTTAGGACGATTTCGCGGCTATGAGATTTTCAACTTTTCTAGAGTTCTCCAGAGATCAAAAACAGCTTCAAGAATCAATTAAATTTGCTAGGATTTTTGGATTATCCATGGGTTGTGGGAAGTGACTAGCTTTCTAGAGTTTTTCTGAATCATTCATGCATACCCTAAATGATGCTTGAAAAGGATATATATGGTCCCCAAATTAGGTCTTAATAGGGAAGAAAAATCAGAGGGTGATTTTGGGAAAAATCCGGTTTGATTTTGAGTTTGAATTTGAAATTGCGTACCTCATCCTTTAGGAATTATCCACGAGTCATATCACAACCATCAATGTCAATTGATCATTATGATATTGCACCACATTTGAATTCCAAAAAGGATGAGGTACGAATCGAGTGATGAGGAATAGGGGAGGGACATGTATGTATGGAAAAAGGGGGTGAATATTGAGAAAAATTTGGCATTTAGCTTGGTTTGTTCCTCTAAGTTGCTCCCTCGGTTTGCTCCTGTGGAGCTCGTCAAAGAAGAAGAAGAAAGGAAGGGAGAGAGAGCATGTGCCTTGAGGGAAAAATGGGGAAGAAAAGGGGAATTGGGGGCATGTGGCCCCAACACCCGATATATATATATATAAAAGCAGGGTGAGAAAATGGGATTTGGGTCGGGTCTAGTGTATTATGGGCCAACATCCTAGTCCAAAATTTATTAAAATTGGTCCAAAATAGAAATTGAAAATGAGTTCAACGGGGTAGGGGTTCTTGTTTTAAAGCTTGGCCACTTCGATTGTAATTTCGACCAATTAAAGGTAATCCAATTGAATTCAATTAATTGATTCGACTATACGATGAGTTAATACAAATTAACTTAAGAGTTTTTAATATTATCAATCTAAAATAATCAAATTAATTTCAAAATAATACTTCTTAAAATAAAGGCGTTTATTTTTTTAAAAAAATATTTTTTCGTATTTTGAAAACTAATTCAAATTTCAAAATTAAAAGCTCCATAATTAATTCGTATTGTGGAGGCTAAAAATTGAGTGTCAACGGCATATATATGTGTTTTTGTGCTTTTTTGTGAATAATAATACCCACCAAATTTTCGAATAGCTTGTGTAGATATCAACCATGCATGTTAATTGTGTTGACAATGCTTATTCTAATAATTGAGGATAAAATTAAGATGAAAAGAATGATCTGAGATTTTTGTTGATCTTTTAATCAATGTCATGTGGGTAGGAGCTTAATTTGCTAAATTCATATATTGGGTATCAATTCAAAACCTGCCCTGTTACTCTAATTTGGACTTTAGTTTAGTTGGTTAGGAAAGGATCTTAGGCCATTGTTCATAACAGTACACTTAACCTACATGACCAACCAAATGTGTAAAATATCCTGTGTTTCTAATGTTTAAGCCTTACATGTACTTTTTCTTTGTAAAAAACCTAAGTGGCCTAGTCTTATTTGATGTAAAATTCAGAAATTGACCCTGACCCTTCCTTGAACATTGTGCACCTTGACTGAGGCAAAAAGCCTAAGTTGAGGGTGGCAATCAAAAGTGGCCCTGGTTCTGAGTTTAGATAATGTGCAATTCAACTCAGGCCAAAAGCCTAAGTTGAAGGTAGTTGGTGTAAGACTTAAACATAAAATGTGGGGGGAAAGTTGGTGATACATAGAAAAGGAGAAACAAATATGTACTGGGTGCAAAAAAATGAGTGATGCCTTAGTCATGAATTAAAAATAAAAATAAAGTGCAAATATAAGGCAAAAAGTTTAAAAATAAAAAGAAAGCTGCTAAAAAAAGCTTGAAATAGGAGTAAGGGAGATTGGAATGAAAAACAACAGTGTTGGTAGGGCAAAAGTATAGAAAAACACAATGTCAAGGAGGGTCTTTAGTCACTATATTCCCAAAACATCACACCAAGCCCCCTAAGCCTACGTTACAAGCTTGTAAAATCCTAAAGTAATCCCTGTCCAAATAGTCAAAGGTCTTAGTCCTGAAGTATAGAGTTAAGCATATGGTATTGAGCATGATATTTGAATGTCTTTTGTGAGAGTGAGTGATTTTGCATAGTCCCAAGGTTATACTTGAAATATCATTATGAGTGAGATATAGGACTTCGTTCTATTAGGGCACTTGTATTGCATTGTTGACATTAGACTCATTTAGTAATTGTGGCTTATTGATAGTTACCTCGCTTGTCATAGTTGCATTGTCACATGCATTGATCTATGTTGTTTTGCTAGAAAGCTATCTGATTTTGTTTTGAAAAGTGTTGTGGGTATATGTGCTTAAATTTGATGAGGATGTATGCCATTAGGTTGAGGTTTGTGTGTTACTGTGTTGCTTATATAGATTGAGTCCGTCGCTTGAGGACAAGCAACAATTTTGAGTTGAAGGTGTCAATGTACTATCAAAATATAATACTTTTGATATTTTAAATATGAAATTTTGTGTGTTCTTAATGAGATGTTAGTAGGTTTGATGTGTTTTTATGTTTGTTTTATAGGATTTCAGGGTTGGCACGATACTTGGGTAAAATGTGCATAAGTTGCTGAAGTTGAAGATTCACGAGATCCTTTATGGGTCATAGAGTATTCTACAAGTTGTAAAGGAGGTTTCATGTTCAATTTCAATGAGAGAAGTATTTCTGAAGTTGAGTCTACGAACATGCAGATGTACCATAGAAGACTTTACCAGCCATAGACTCAGTCTCATACCCTAAGGATGAGAAAGTGAAGACTTGTAGAAATTTCATCAGATGAAAACCCCTATGCTCCGTAGAACATCTTATGGGCCATAGAGGAGTGGTATAAAAGATAGGTCTAGAATCAAGCAATAATTAACAAAAGCTTGACTATGAGCTATAAACTATTATACGGCTTGTAGAGTACCTCGTAGAGCCTGCCAACCCAATTGTCCTAATTTATTCTGGTTTTGTATTTGAAACATTATAAATAAAATTTTTTAGGTTATTTTTCATAAACAACGATGGGAGAATAGAAAAGTAACAATAGAGAGTTTGAGAAACCCTTGTAAGCTTTAATTTTATCTTCTAATTTCAATCTTGTAATTCACATTGAAAATTTTGATATTTTTGTGCTTAATTCTACTGTGCAAGTGCTCAATTATGCTATCCAAATTTATAGATCTTGCATTTGCACTGATCTATAAATCCACAACTAGGGTTATGGGAACCATGAAAAATAACAAGGTAAAACTAGATAATTCATAATTCCCGAAAAGTGTGCATGCATGTATTAATTAATTCTCTTCGTATTGAATACTTTCTAATGGTGGCCAAAATTAGACCCCGCCTAGTGTTACTAACTGAATGTATCTTGTATATTTTTTTATATAGAAGTTATTTACAAATTTTTATGGTGCTTCATTACATATGGTAATTCATTGGGACATAATGTTAAGTCATATATGTTGCTAATTTATTGAAAAAGTATAGGTTGAATATGGTGATTTATTGGGACTATATTCTGGCTATTATGGGTTGATGATTCATTGGAGCAATTATGAGTTGATCCATCACGAAAATATAGTGATTTATATGTCTAGTATGTATATTGTATATTTTTATATTTATGAGTTGTTCACAAATTTTTATATTGATTCATTAAATATAATGATTCATTGGGACACAAAGTTGAGTCATATATGTTACTAATTCATTAGGACATAAAGCTGAGTCATATATATTACTGATTCATTAGGACAATATGGGTTGAATATGGTGATTTCATTGGCACAGTCTCTCTGGCTGTTATTGGTTGATTCATTATGCAAATATAATGATTCATGTGTGTAGTATGTATCTTGTATTGTTTTATATATATTTTTAAGTTATTTATAATTTTATTGTGATTTATTAAATATAGCGATTCATTGGGACATAATGTTGAGTCATATATGTTGTGGATTCATTGGGACAGTATGGATTGAATATGGTGATTCATTGTGACAGTTGCTAGCTATTATGGGTTAATGATCCATTGAGTGCATCAAACAAACATGATACACAATGCAATGAATCATGTTGATTGATTGTTTTTAAATTCTTTTCGTCACACTAATAGTGTATTTTTTAGTTAATGTATACTATTTTTTCATATATTAGTCTTGTTTACCAGGGTTTGAATTGCAAAATCAAAGAAATTCTATTTCATCCATTGTGGTTTGGTGCTGTATACAAACAAAACTTTGCAAAACATAAAAGGTTCACTAGGAAATGAAGGGACCAGATTATTTAAACAAACAATCTTTGGCCCTTACATTAAAATTACATAGTGTAATTGAAAAGGCTAAATCAAATTGTGTACTATTAATTGAGTTGGATCAAAATAATCTAGATGAATTGCATGTTCGATACATCTAGGGTAAGGTTCTTTGAATTTTTATCAGAGAATTCGCTATTGTTATCGATTTGAGATGCACTTGTAATACAATGATTTTCAATAACCTGATGACACCCTAAGTAGGTTAATGTTAAAATATTTTCCTAGTGCATATTTGGGTGTCAACAAAGGATGTTTAGCTCAACATTTTGTGATGGGTGAATGAGAGAACAAAGAGGATGTTGTCCAAATGGTCATCTTATTGTTTTTATATTGCTTTGTCTTTTCTCAACTTGACGATGCATTAGTGCCATCTTGAAATTTATAATGATGAAAAATGGTCATTATGAAATAACTTTCATGGGGTCAAGTTGCATTTATCAAACTCAAGACAAGTCTTCACTAAGAATTCACAATAGCCAAGTCATTTTATCAATTATGTGGCATGCCATACACATTGAATATATGGATATATGAATCTGCATCATAAGTTAAGTACGATATTATTGTCAAGAAAGAAAATAATATTTAAAGGAGTTTGAACTGGATAGTGATTGCGAAGAAGCCAAAATATGAAAGTTTCATGCCCGCTATGTTTAGTGAGATAATTTTTTTTACTTTTGTATACACTATTTTTAGAATTTTAGATATGTTCATAGATTGTCTGTCTTTGCATCAAACTACTTGATGATATAGAGAAGCATGCAACATGCCATACTAATTTATTAATGATACCTAAGGTTGAATTGAATCTGATTTTATGATACATAGAGTATATAGTTACTTCAGAATATATGAATCATAAAATCTATGTACATCTGGAAACATGATACATAGAAAAGAATTCATCATGTAATGTTTATTTACTAATGATATACATGGTTTATTAGTATCAAAGTACATGATACACAAAGTATATTTTGAATTAGAATACCTGATTCATAGAAAATTGTTGGATCGGGTTATATGATATATTGATGCATCATATTATATGTAGTGTTGAATAGTGATACACAATAATTTACATATTTTTTATTTTTTCAGCATAAGTACACAAACATAGTGCCAACACATGATTAACTTGCTGAATTTGACCTGACTGGAGTTGAATATATTCCTAGTATTGAAGTATTATCTTTGCATAGTCAATTCAAAAGCAAATAATCTTCAGAGTTTGAGAACTTGACTTATGAAAACCTTGAGCATTTGATAAGGAAGTCCAAGTATGTTGGTGGTATATTTTCTCCACTACCTCAGAAAAAAAAGAAATACAATAAAAACTCAACTGCAGTACAAGTTGTTCATGAAAAAGTTATTGATCCTTCAATAAAGAAGTCCATCCCAAATATGAAGCCAGTGGCAAGAACGTTTAAAAAATTAATTACAGGTCCTTCTATTCCTCCTAAATATCTATCTGCTCCAAAGAAAAAAAATAGAGATAACTGTTAGAAAAATCAGAAGATATTTAAAGAAATATGTATGTTTTGCTAAACTTTTTAATATATATATATCTATATATAAATTGTATAATGAATCATACAAGTAATTTTTTATTTTCGTTATAAGATTGACTAGAAGTTTAGTGTCTAGAAAAAAATTGATTCAAATCATACTGCATTGTTAAATGCATTTTCTCGGGGAGTTTACCCATCTCCGACGGTATGTTTTTATTTTTAATCATAAATTCTATATAGTGTGTAACTTAGTTGATGTATCTACAATATAGACTACGGATAGTGTTGGCATCTCAGCTCCTAATCAAAGAAATGATTATGGTTAATCTCCTCATGTTGATGAATCTGGTAGAAATAATCCTGTGCCAGAATCACCCAAAGCACCCAATTATTGATAGACCATGAGTAATCCCAAAGTAGTTGATACTTAGATAGTCTCTGACATAGTCATGCCATAGAATCTACTGATGTGTCCACCTTTACAATTTTTAAATATTTTTGATATATTTAGTGTAATAAATTTTTTAATGTATCAATTATATTGGAATGATTGTAGGTCAATGACACATCGAAGATTCGCCACCTAAAAGAACATATAACATCAAATGCTCCTCAAGTAGGACATGTCCTTGTAAATTTTTTTTCTTTCTATTTGCTCAATAATTCATTATACTATTATATTTATAATGATACATGTTAAGTCAATGTATTATGTCCTAGTTTAATTGAATAAATTGTTTATAAAATTTCTATTGGTGATACTTTAATTTTTGATAATCATTCTTTTGTATCAAGTTGTATTCTTTACTTTTAGGTTGATGAGACACCAATGAATTTACAACCAATTGAGGATCTACCCCCCTCCCCCTTATATAACATAGCATGCTTCTATCCAGGTAACCATTTATGAAAGCTTTGAGCATCATAAATAATTAAGATTTATAATCAATGTATCACTCATCGCATATAACTCATGTATTTTTCTTTGCATTACAGGATGTACAAGCCTTGATACATACAACAACATTGCCCAAAGTTGATCATGTTTTTTCTACTGTAAGTTATAATTTATTTTGTGATGTATTTCATAATTTAATTTACTATTCTAATTAATTATATTCATTATTTGTAGGAGGATGAATTTCGTGATGTATCAAGACCAATTGAAGAATAACAACGACAAAAGACGATACATCTGGAGTGCAAGACAATCCATGAAAGAATGATGAATCAGTAAAGTTCCTTATTCAATATACTTTTTTTTACTAGAAGAACTTGTTTTATTACATCTAAATTTACATAGTATAGGATTCGACCATATCAACTTCCATCTCTTCTGGCACTGAGGCTGCCAGAGCCAAAATTATGTCCTGTTTTTGCACTCGAGTTAATGTTAAGCCTTTGAATGCTTGTACTTAAAAAGAATATGAAGACATGTATCTAATAGTCCTAAGTATTTAGAGATTACAGGAAAAGAAATTAGTTTACATATTGACTCTGCTACTTCTGCTCAACGCCAAAGGAATCCATCAAAGTTTCTTTAATCTTTATATTTGAACGAACTTGGATCCAGTGAAAAGAAAAAAAAGAAGATGTAGTTCCATGTGCATCATAAATTCTCATTTGAAGGTTTCAAGATTTGTTATCAGTATCCATCCAACTTGATGGAAGCATTTCGTACGTGGATTGCAAAAGGCCTCCATAAAACAGATGCCAACAAGTAAGTTTGGTTAATAACTTTTAAATCTTTTAGTCCATTATATATTAAAGTATAAGAAAATATTTTTTTAACTGTCCAGAAAATCAAATGAGAATAATTATATAGGAAAATTTGCTTCTGAATATGATTTCATGGATTTGGTTGTTGCTTCTCCACAAAATAAAAATTGATTTTATGTCATATCTTAAAAAAAATAATAAATGTTAGAATGATAAGGTATTTAAATATATCTGATTAGTAACTTTTTCAAATAGATGATACATAGTCATGAGCTTTTATATTTTTTATGTATCCAACATAGATTATTATTGGCTTTTTATGCAGTGATTAATGTAGTCATCTATTATCTCCTAAAAAAAGGCTAAACTCAGAATGTCCGATCAATACAAGTACACAATCATCAATTGCTTATTCGATTCATACATTAGCAGTGCACATGATAGGTATTATAATACTCCAATTGATGCAAATACGAACACAAAAAAAGACATGACATTTGGTGTTGTTGTGGCTATATTTGAGGGATCACAGATAAGCATGATCAATGATTTTCTCTTCCTGCCGGTTTATATTGGCATCAAGTGGATGAAGTTTATATACCTGTAAATTGTGGTGGTGAATTTCATTGGGTACTTGTTGTTATGGTCTTAGAAAAGGCATATATATATATATAAAATTCATCATTGAACATATGAAAAGAAGTACCATTATGCGAGATAAAGAAGTTATCTCTAATATTTCCCGTGTACTTGAAGAATAGTCATTTTTATGAGTACACAGTTAGAACTGATTGGCCCTCACCGGAATGTTATAAAGACAAAGAATCTAGAGAGCTTTTGGGCCTCTAACATCCTTTTGATGTTGAGTTAGTACAAGGAATTACTCAACAAGGCCCTGATAGTCTGTAAATGTTGTATCATGTTTATATTTCTTAAAATTATTCTATCTTTTGATTTTAAATTTACATATATTCTTTTTTTAGAGACTCTATATTTTATGTTGTTGTCATTGTTGAGTATCTTAGTGATGAAATTGAAATTCCATTAGGTGTTTTTGACTTGAAGTTTCTATAAACAAGATACGCTGTACTAATATGTAGATATGGTTGTGAAAAGATAATTGAAGGATATGTCAGCGAAAATGATGACCTATAAAAATTGAAAGATCAGCCCAAAGAAGCAGTTATGACAAATGGCATAGTTAAATAGATTAGATACTTACTAGTAGTTGCAGCAATGAATCTTATTTTATTTTTGTTTAGTACTCATATGACTTCTTTATACTATTTTTCAAAAATTAATGTAATTATCCTATATTGCACAAATCAAGTGTGTCATCAGTAAAAGACTACTCAACTTTATGTATCATGTGAAATTATACATTGTGATCTCTTAATATTAATGTGATGAAATTTTTTTTTGTATTGCAGTGTATCTAAATATATGATACATTAATTATAAATATCATAAAATTAAGTTGATCCATTATACCAATTTTGAGTAAAGTAATCTCGTAGTTGCGATTCATACAAATTGAACTATTCAGTACATTATATTAAAAACTAGATACATCATTATTGTTGATTCATGGTTATACACCATGTATAGTTATTTGATCCATTGAATTAGGTATGTTTTAAAGTATTTTCTTGCAATGAAATATCCTAAATGATAATTGATTAATATTGGTGTCACGGTCGAATCCTAGGGTATAGACATGACCGTCGAATAGGGAACACGAAGGAACCCCAAACAAGTCTCATAACATATCATTCCACATCTATTGTTGCAGAAAAAATTAAAATTGACAACGAGAAATAAGCATAAACAAGGAAATAGGGACTAAGGGTAAGCTTCCATAGCATATCATCAAGAAACAAGAGAGTCAAGGTTCATAGCATAGATACATAACATGTCTAACAATACCTCTACTACATAGATAAGAGCGGGGGACATGACAAACAACCGGGATCACCCTCATAGTCAATATATAAATTAAAAAGAGATGGTCTTAGTTACATAGAAAGAGATCATAAGCAATGTCCTCGGAATGAAGGACTCACCATAAGCTTGAGAGTCAATCATACTAGCCACATGGAGGAGCAGGATGATCAAGCGGTGCACCAGTTCCTGCATGGTTACATCATATAGGCAAAGAGTATGCGTTAGTATATTTGAATACACTAAGTATGTAGGATGTAATGCAACAATATATAGTAGCATAATCAAAATGCATAAGTATAGGTAATGAGTACATATGGCAATGCAGCATGCATGGAAGATGCTCGTAGTAAATCATACTCATATGGATCATAAAATAAGTGAAAGGAGTGACCATATTAGTGCAATCCAAGGGCTACCACCTATTTGGAGAGGCACATGAGGTAAAAACCACTTCATGAGGTTGATGAAGTACAAACCCCCCAACAAGGTTAATGGAGTACAAACCCCCAACAATGTTGATGGGTACAAACCTCCAACAAGGTTGATAGGTACCAACACCAAACAAGGTTACCCGAGCCTAACACCCCTCGAGCTAGGCGATCAAGTTACCAACCCCACAATAAGGTTATCCGGTCCTACAACCCCACAAGCTAGGCTTAGTCATTCCCAACACTATAGAGATAATATATAGAGACACACACAGACACACACTCCTTTCATCATCATATACATACATTCCATTTCATCATCATTTCATCATCTATAGTCATTCAACTTATAAGACATGCATAGGACCTTCAATTCCTTAAGAAACCATAATTGAACATTTTATCAAATACATAGAAGGTGTGTAGTGCTAGTGTAAATCTATGAAATTCAAGAGTATTATTTTGCTAGAAAATTGAATGTAAAACCACCAATAGATACTTGGTAACACCCTTATGCAATATACATCAAGACCCATCATCAATCCTCGTATTAGATCTTAGATTCATAGTCCAAAACATAGTAAAACAATCAAAATTTCATAGACACCAATATAATGTGCAGTGAATTTCATAATAAGTAAGAACCATGAGTAAATCAACTTTAAATCATGCAATTTAGAGTAAAATTGAGCCTGGGTATCATGGGTGAAAGGAACCAATGAAAGAAACCTACATACCTTAGCTTTGGAGATGAACTTGATGAAGATTAGAAAATGGAGACTTGAATCTTGAGAGAAAATCCTTAGATCCGAATGAGTTTTGAGACTTGCGTTTAGGAGAAGAAATATTCGCTAAGTTGTTGAATGAGTATTGAAAAATGTTTAAAATTATATGAGGGTGAAAAATGACTAAGTATAGGTATTTTTACGTTTGAGGCGCAAAATAGGGAAAAACAATACACTGAGGCGCACCCTTGGTGCGACTAGCCAGGGCTACGGAAACCTGAGTTGAATTTGCATTTTGGAAAATTTAAATTGCTAATCAATTGCTCTTAAATCGGGGTTATGCCCATTGTCCACTCGATTTGACACGCTGAACAAGTATATGAAGTCGAATTCTCAACATCACGCATGAATTTTGAAATATATAAACATTATGATTTCGGACACTTTCATGGAATATTTTTGGACATTTTCTGGGTTGTTTCAACTTGACTCATGAAGCTTATCATTACACACATTTAAGTATGTCATACTACATGATACAACTAGATTCATTAAAAACTATGAATGATTTATCTCACTACATGATGCATCAAGTATACACATTAGTTAGTTTATTGGAAATCAAACTAGACACACCATTATTACATTATTCATGATTTTAAAGAATTTGTGATAAATATGATGTATTATATAACATGATACACTAAAACAACATTATATATGTGTGTACACTTTAGCATATTTGTCTGATTCAGTTTAGGAGTTTTGGGTAAACTTGTTTATTATAATGAATCATCTATAATAAAACATGTATTTAACTCTAAATTCAAACACTTTTTTTAATATTTAATATATAATTAAATAGGGGTAATTAAAAAAATTATAAATAAATTATTTTTTAATATATCATTTTTCCTTCGGAAAAAAGTAGAAATTCGTCAGTTGTGACCTTCTTGTCCGCACAGCTCATAATAGTTTTTGTTTCAAGAAATCTTTTCATCTAGGTTTTGGTTTCTTCTTTTTGTTAGATGACCAGACATTCTTACGAATCGAGACAACAATGCTATATTATCTAAAGCATTATCTGGAGCAAACCAATCTTCTTTATCTAGCATTAGAACCATTGAAACTTCATGTCTTTGCTAATGCATCTGGTTTGTAGTAATCTGAGCAGTACAGATTCATATCTGCAACATTCTTACATCGTAAAACAACAACAATATGAGTACAAGGTATCTCGTCTAGTTGAAATATTCTACAGTTGCATCTTTTTTCTTTCAAGACAAACTTTATATTTTTTTCCCTCTTCATAAACAGAAAAAATAAATTCTGAGGATGCTAGAACCTCTAAAAAATTATAAGTTGTCAAATCTATGTTACATGATTCACAATAAATTTATAAAATTCTACATACCTTCATTCTTGAACATTTGAATTGTGATGACCCAGACCTAGGTCTTGGCCATGACGGGCGAATGGGGTACCCGAAGGAACTCGAAACAAGCCTCTTTGCATATCATTGCACATCCATTGTCGCGGAAGCAATAAGAATCAACAATAAGAGATAATAAATAAAAGGGGAAAGCAGGACTAAAGGACCTTTTTGATACCATAAATATCAATACATGAGAGAGTTAAGTCTCATAGCATAAACACATAACATGTCCAACAACACCTCTAAACTTAGATAGGTGCGGGGACTAAGACAAGCAACCAGGCTTACCCTCATAGTCAATACATACATCAAAGAAAAGAATCTTAATACAAAGTTTAGGATCTTAAACATTGTCCTCGAAATTGAGGACTCACCGACTAGCTTGAATAGATATCTCTAGCAATATAGAGGAGGAGGATCAAGTGGGACTCTGATTCCTATGTCGTAACATCATGTAGGCATAGAGTATGCGTTATAACGTTTGAATGTACTAAGTATGTAGGATGCAATGCTAGCAAGGGATAGACAACATAATTAAAAAGCATAATTATAAGCAACAGATAGGTATAACATCAATATGACATGCATGATTAATGCTTAAGGTAAAACATGCTTGTAAATCATGATCAAAGAATGACATACTCAAACCTTTTTTACCAACCTTCATGAAATGGGCCAAATGACCCCCCACCCCTCTGCCTTACCTTTTTGAAGAGTGTTACCAATACCCCTATCATATGACATAGTCTTTTTGATAGGTAGTATAAGACATCCCCTACTTTACAACATAATCTTTTAGGTAGGAGCCATGATTCATTTTACCTTATGGCATGGTCTTTTCGGTAGAATGTCCACACCCATATGATATGATATTTTTGGTGTAAACCATTAGTCTTTCTACCTTATGGCATGGACTTTTCGGTAAGGTATCTATACCTTATGGTATAATCCTTTTGGTAGGAACCATTTGACATTCTACCGTAAGGCATGACCTTTTTGGTAGGATGTCCATATCTTACAATATAATTTTTTCGGTAGGATCCATTAGTTATTTTACTATATGGAATGGCCTTTTCGGTAGGATATACATATGTTATGATATGATCTTTTCGATAGGTATCATAGAACTAGCTAATCAAACCACTACATTTCAAGCATCAAGGGAGGGCCTTCTCCATTTTCTCAAGAACACAACTAACATGGAAATCCAACAATCTACTTGCAACGCCATAGGTACTTTTTCATGAAAACAACATGTATAAACATTCCTATCATCATCATAAAGTCATTCAACTCATATGCCATGCTTTAGACCTTCAACAACTCAAGAATTCATAACCGAATATTTTATCAAACACTTGATGGATGTGTAGTGCTAGTGTAAACTATGCAATTCAAAAGTGTTATCATTCTAAAAAATTCAATGTAAAACTACCAGTAGATACTTGGTAACACCCTAAGTAGTATATATCAAAACCCTTCGTCAAATCCCACAATAGATCTTAGATTCATAGCTTAAAACATGCTAAAACAATCAGAATTTCATGAAACCCCAACATAGTATGCATTGAAATTCATAATAAGTAATACCTATAAGTAAATCAACTTTAAATCATGCAATTTTGGTAAAAAGGATGCTTGGACACCATGGGTGAAAGGACCCAATGATTGAAACCCACATACCTTAGCTTTGGAGAATTTTTTGAAGGAAATTTGAATGGAGACTTGAAGCTTGGATGAATTCCTTAAGATCTAGAAACGATTTTGAACCCATGATATTAATAGAAATATGAGTCTAAGTAATTTATTGAGTATTGGGAAATGTCTCAAATGATATGACAGTGAAATATGGAGTGTTGCGCTAGCAACTTGCTGCGGCCACTAGAATATGACACTTTGAAAATTTGGATTTTGCTATGGTTGCTCAAAAGTTTGGGTTAGACCCATTACTCACTCAATTTAGCTCCCTAAAGAAGAATATGAAGTCGTATTTTTGAAATAACGCACGAATTTTGAGATATATGTAAATTACGATTTTGGGCACTTTTGAGGCAAATTTTTAGGCACTTTTGGGGTCATTTAGTAAATGCATTAAGAATCAAAATCTCTTAGAATCTTCTTCTTAATGTCTCATTTGTATATGAGAGAATTTTTCTATTTTTATACTTCCAAGTGCCAAATAAAATTTTAGCTTCTTCCAAAAAATCTAACATAGGTAGTTGTCGTGCCTTAACAAGACACCTATTGATATATTTAGGAATGTGAGATGTCATCATTCTCATTTACTATTGCATGAACTCTTAACTGTAACACCCCACACCTTATAATACTAGTACTATACAAGTGAAACATGACATGGTTTGGTCAAATTAGAGCTAATTTTTAACAGTGATTGAATCTCGTGTTAATGAGCTATATGTGTGTCTAACGCTTAAGAGGGTTGAGTGCATACATGTTTTGTGCCAACTTGAGGAGATGATGGCATTAAATGAAGTGACATAATTGAGATGATTATAGGACTTAGGAAGCTAGCAAGTGAGTTACCTACTTGCTTAACTTAAATTTGCTATCTAAATGGAGATGAGGCTCGACATCGAATTTGTCCAAGTCCAATTATTAATAAAGTCCGTATTAAGGGTGTGATTTTATCTCATTATTTAACATCATAAATGGACTATATTTTCAGCCCAATAAGTATAATAAAAGGGCCCAAGTTCACCACAACCCACTTGGCTAATCGGGCCCAAACTAAGTAAAGAAAAAATTGGAAAATGGGCAGCCCAAGCCCATCAACTTTGAGACCCAATTAGGGCCAATTGTGTTGGCCAAGCTTCTGCATCACCAGCCTATTAATATGTACTAATATTTAGTCAAAGGGTGTAGATGAGGTCAGATGAGAAAGCTTTTAAAAAGGAATAAAGACAGCACACTAAAGTCATTTCAACTTAGACATGAAAATCTGCTTTCTTGGTTATTCTTTGCTTTCTCTCAAAGGGGTGAAAGACAGGCTTCACAACCTTACGAGGATCCCTAATGAATCTCTAAACCCTAAGTTTAAAGGTAAGTAAATCTACGTATGCACTTAGTATGGTTTGTTTATGAAAACCAAAGAAACCAGCTAATCACACATATGCTGAAAATTTTGGACAGCATGTATCCCAAGGATTCTTGTACACTTTTCTTATTAATTAAGAGATATTTCTCTTGTTGGTTGGCTGTATTATGAAGTAACACTTATGTATTTAATAAATATTGGTTTTATAGTAATATAATTAGGCTACTTCACCACTTTTACAGTCCCCAACAATATGTCCTTATATGATATCGCGATTGTGTTCTTAGTATGAACTTCTGCGATGTTGGATAGAAGGATATTGCCTCATGTCCTTAATGATAGATTTATTACTGTTATGAGACTAGTTCAAGGCTTTATATATATATATATATTGTTTGAACAATTTGGTTAGGGTTGGAACAGATTTGGAATTATGGACGTTGAAATGTAGCAAAAGGAGGTAACATTATGCTGTCCATTTGTAGGTTGTGTAGAATTGTTATGTATTGTTCTTTGTGGGCTATGGTAAGAATATAGTGGCACTAAAGTAGGCTGCAAATTATGTTTACATGTGAACATGTGTTAGAATATATGATTAGGAGTAGAAAGGTTAAAAGAATATGCTCAGATTTATAAATACCCGCTTGCTGCTCGTGTGTTATTTTTATATGTGATTGGGCTGCCAAGAGGTATCTATTGGATGCTAATGTTAGTTTTATCACCTACTATGTTATAGATAAGTATTTGGAGGAAGGTAAGGTTATCTCTAGGTGGTAACAAGGTCATACAACGAGGTATGTAAGGTTACTTGATTTCGTATTGTTTGGCATGAAACATATATCCTTCCTTGGCACATAAAGACGTATACCAACTCCGATATAACAATTAACTGTGTTTACACTCTTGCATATGTTCATTTGCTCCCATATATATAGTCATTTTCAAATTTTCGTACATACATGGACAGCAAGCTATATTGGTTCTTTTTGCCAAATAAGGTTCATGAGTTATTTCATTTTATACGCATTTCATTATTTATGTAACGTACTCTTTTCATTGTCATCTTGTCTTATATGATTATCTACATGTCACCTGTTACATCTACAGTCCTACATCTCTAATATTGTGACCTCCAAAAGAATCATCTCAAAGGTAATTGAAAGATAAAGTATATTGTTTATTGATGGGTGGTAGCTAAGGGGTGGAAGAATCACCTAGCTAGGGACGATCCTATCAAGGCTAGTAGCCTGAGGGATTAAGGAAGAACCTAGCCAGGGATAACCCTAATACAGTTTTATCACTGATCCGTTGGTCGTTTGTATTATAGTTGTTCATAGATTATACAGTAAAGGTAAAGTAATGAAAAGAACATAAAGTACATGATTCCAAAAATAACCAAAGGTGGTCTCTAATCTTACGCTAGTGCATGGTTTCATTTGAGTTGTTACTCTACCTTTCATAATTACTATATTATCCTATACTAACATCCCTTACGGCGGACCTGCATTCCATGCTGCAGGTACAGGTGCTAATAGATCTCACCAGTAGGAGTACAGGATATCCAGCTGCTGTTACCAAGCTCCAGGCTGCTTCAGAGCTTTGCATATCTAGAGCTATATGTTTGTGTTGTACAGTTAGTCGAGATGGGGCCTATACCGACCCTTATCAATCATTTTTCCTTATCTAGAGGCTTTGTAGACTATGTAAATTAAAGTGTGGTCCTATCTCATACTTTAAATACCGTGGCCCCAACGGTCTAGCCATATGCTTTTCCTTTTGGCTTGTTATCACTATTTTTTCTCAAAGGCATGTCAAATATAGAAATCCCTTATAATATGTAAATAAAGCGCATAGAATAGGTTGGTTCTCCCAAGCCTCATCGGCAACGGGTGCCAGTCCGCCTTAACAGGTCTTTGGGGCGTGAAAGAAGTGGTATCAGAGCGGGTCTTCCTAGGGAGTCTACAATGTCGTATCTATGTAGATTCTTGTTTATCTATGTGTTATACACCACATTTATAAGCAGGAGGCTACGTGCCATTTATGAGTTGTTACTTTCTTTTCATTCTTCAGATGATGCCAAAAAACCCAAGTGTAATAGGTGTATTATGTTTAATTCCTAAATTGTTCTCTACAACAAGTATGCCAGAAACCAGGCAAAACAAAGGTAAAGGGGAGGGAGTAGAAGTGGTAGTTTTTATTTCCAGTCAGGTCAGACAATGAAATGAGGTTCAAGAGGAGTCTCTATCACAAACATCTCCAACTCCTCCAGTTCTTGATGAACCCGAAAGTAGTGAAATTCCCCCAGAACCACCTTCTGATGTTACCGTGCAGGATCTGAGAAATGCAGTCTAACTATTGACCCATATAGTTATTGGCCAAGGTCAAAGATAGGAAGGTCCAATTATAGGTACAGGTGGTACGGATAAGGCAGTTGGCATAAGGATATGTGATTTCCTTAATTTGGACCCTCTAGCCTTCACTAGGTCTAATCCTAATGAAGATCCCCAAGACTTTATTGATCAGTTTCAGTACACTTTAGATATTATGCACGTGAGTGGTACAGAAGTTGTCGACTTAGGGACATATAGGTTAAAGGGTGTGGCTATATTGTATATGAAGCTTGGAAGCAATCTAAGTGTATAAATGTACCTCCAACAACTTGGAAAGAATTCAAAGAGGCATTTCTTGACCATTATTTGCCATTAGAGATCCGAGAGGCCCATGCAGATCAGTTCTTGAATCTCCATCAAGGGAATATGAGTGTGAAGGAGTATAGCCTTCAATTTAATTCCCTGGATAGGTATGCTCCTAATACAGTTACTTCTATGGCATATAGAGTTTATAGATATATGGATAGATACAATATGTATCTGGTCAGAGACTGTACCATTGCCTCCTTGATCAAAGACATAGATATAGCGAGAATGCAAGCTTTTGCATAGAAATTGGAGGATCAGAGGCAAAGGAGAAGGCAAGAGTTGGAAAGAGGGCAGGCTAAGAGGGCCAGGTCTACAGGGTAGTTTACACCATCCCAAGCTGATCTTAGGCCTCAGTTTTCTAACAGACCACCTAGGCCATCCTCCTCCTACTCTATAGCCAGTGCTCCTCCACAACTTCAGGGGTCTAGGAGAAATCAGTTTTGTCCAAGAAGTGAAGGGCAAGGTACCCGGACAATGGGACATTCATCACGCCAGCAAATGTCTCCTACGCAGCCTTGTAAATAGTGTGAAAGAAGTTATTCAGGTACATGTCATATTAGGACAGATGCTTGTTATTAGTGTGGTTCGCAGGGCATATGATAAGAGATTGCCCCAGGAGGCGTATGAGTGATATAGCACAATCTACTAGGTTAGTTATTGCATCGTCATCATTAGTTCATCCAATAGGTAGGGGGTCAATAAGCACCTATGGTTCATGGTAGAGGTGCGAGAGGGGCAGTTAGCTCTAGCAGAGTCCAGAATCGCACGTATGCTCTGGGGAGTCGGCAAAATTTGAAAGCTTCACTTGATGTGGTCACAGGTACATTGTCCATTTTTTCACATACTACACATGCATTAATTGACCCTGGTTCTACACTATCACACATCACTCCACTAGTTGCTGGGAAGCTTAATAGAACACCCAAATTATTGAACAAACCATTTGAAGTGTCTACACCAATTGGTGAATCTATTATAGCTAGAAAGGTTTATTATGACTGTGTAGTAACAGTTGGTGATCATGGCATATTGGATGACCTTATTAAGCTATAAATGATGGGATTTGATGTTATAATGGGTATGGATTAGTTAGCTTCTTGCTATGACATCGTGGATTGCCGAACTAAAAGAGTGTACATCCACTTTCCAAATGAGGCAGTTCTTGAATGGGAAGGCAATGTTGGGGCGCCAAAGGGTAAGTTTATCTCTTATGATAAGGCTAAAAAGATAATATCCAAGGGGTATATATGTCATCTAGTTAGAGTGATAGATATGTAGGCAAAAGTACCAACTCTTCAATCAATTCTAGTAGTGAATGAATTCGTTGATGTGTTCCCTGAAGAACTCCCAGGCTTACCTCCAGAACCAGAAATAGATTTTGGCATTGACTTACTTCCAGGCACTCAACCTATTTTCATCCCTTCATATAGAATGGCCCTGGTAGAGTTGCTGAATTAAAAGAGTAGTTAAAGGACTTATTAGAGAAGGGTTTTATAAGACTTAGTGTGTCCCCTTGGGGTGAACCAGTGTTATTTGTACGCAAAAAGGATGGCACCTTGAGAATGTGTATCGATTATCGACAATTGAATAGGATGATAATTAAGAATAAATATCCCCTCCTCAGGATTGATGATTTATTTAATCAGTTACAGGGTGCAAATGCTTTTCAAAAATTAAGTTGAGATCAGGTTATCACCAAGTGAGGGTGAAGGAGAAAGATATACCTAATACTGCTTGCAGAACAAGCTATGGTCACTTTGAATTTCTTGTTATGTCATTTAGCCTAACGAATGCACCAACGTTTTTTATGGATTTGATGAACAGGATATTCAAGCCATTCTTGGATGTGTTCGTGATAGTGTTTATAGATGACGTTTTGTTATATTCAAGATCAGAGAGGACCATGCATATCACTTCTGACAGGTGTTACAGGTTCTTTGTGATCGACAGTTGTATGCCAAATTTTCTAAATGTGAATTTTGCTAAAATTAGTGGCATTCTTGGGTCATATTGTGTCTGATGAAGGCATAAGGGTTGATCCACAACAGATAGAGGCTATGAAAGATTGGCCAAGACTAACAACACCCATGGAAGTTCGAAGCTTCCTAGGTTTGGTAGGTTATTACAAGAGGTTTGTTGAAGGTTTTGCTTCTATTTCTGCACCTCTAACAAAGTTGACACATAACGCTACCAAGTTCTAATGGAATGATGCATGTGAAAGGAGATTCCAGGAGCTAAAAAATAAGCTAACTTTTGCACCTGTGCTAGTACTTCTAGAAGGCACTAAGGGGTATATAGTGTATTGCGATGCTTCAGGAATTATCTTAGGGTGTGTACTGACAAAACATGGTAGGGTAATTGCTTATGCATATAGCAGCTACGACCGCCTGAGAAAAACTATGCATCACATGATCTTGAGCTAGCAACGGTTGTGTTTGCTTTGAAAATATGGCGCCACTATTTGTATGGGGTTCATGTTGACATATATACTAAATATGAAAGCCTGCAATACATCTTTAAGAAGAAAGAACTAAACTTAAGACAATAGAGATGGCTATATCTAATAAAGAATTACGACGTTAATATACTGTACTATCCGGGGAAGTCAAATGTGGTAGTCGATGCTCTAAGTCATAAGGCAATTACGAATACTAGTGATCAAGCTATGTTAAGTCATTGAGTGGCTAAGGATCTATGTTAGCTATCCAATTTGGGAGTTTGCCTTTTTGAAACTCCAAAAGAAGGGGTTATTGTGCATAATGTTTCAGAGTCTTCATTGGCAATGGAGGTGAAGGAAAAATAGTTCGAGGATCCTATTCTACGATAGCTTAGGGAAAAGGTGAATTAGGGAATGATAAGGGATTTTGACTTTACACAAAATAGAGTACTCTACTGCCAAAATAGATTATGTGTGCCTGATATTAATGGATTAAGAAAGAGGATAATGGAAGAAAATCATCATTCCCGATATTCCATCCATCCAGGATCAACTAAGGTGTACCATGACCTGAAGGGAATATTTTGGTGGGGAGGCATGAAAAAGGACCTTACAAAATTTGTGGCTAAATGTCCAAATTGGGAAGAGGTGAAAGTAAAACACCAAAATCTAGGAGGTTATATGCAGTGTATAGAACTTCCAACATGGAAGTGGGATATGATCAATATAGATTTTGTTGCCGGTTTGCCCCGCTCTTCTTAGAAGTTTGACTCTATGTGGGTTATGGTTCACAGACTCACAAAGTTAGCATACTTCTTACCAGTCAGGAGTAATTATAGATCTGAAAAATATGCCAAGCTATACCTCATAGAGATAGTCAGTTTACACGGAGTCCCAATCTCCATTATATCTGACCGAGGAGCTCAATTAACTGCAAAGTTTTGGAAGTTCTTCTAAAGGAGTTTAGGGACATTAGTGTATTTGAGTACAACTTTCCACCCTTAAACAGACGGTAAAGCAGAATGCACCATTCAGACATTTGAAGATATATTGCAAGGTTGTGTAATGGACTTTAAAGGTAGTTGGGTGGACTATTCGCTACTTATTGAATTTTCCTATAATAATAGCTACCACAAAAGTATCAAGATGGCATCTTACAAAGCTTTGTATGGTAGGAAATGTAGGTCACCAATTGGATGGTTTGAAGTGGGTGAAACCACCTTGCTTGGGCCAGATCTAGTACAACAAGCCATGAAAAAATTTAAGGGATACAACATTAGCTAGAAATATCCCAAAGTCATCATAAATCATATGCGGATTCTAGAAGAAGGGGACTGGAATTCTCAGTAGGGGATTTGGTATTTCTAATGGTGTCTCCAATAAAAGGGATTATGAGATTTGGTAAGAAAGGAAAACTGAGTCCATATTACATAGGGCCATATCAGATTATTAAGAGATTCGGGCAGGTTGTATATGAACTAAAGCTACCCTAAGAACTGGTCTCAACGCTTCGAAAATGCATAGGTGATCCATCTCGTATCACTCATCTTCAGGATGTACAGATTACAGGAGATCTCACATATGAAGAGGTACTTATTGCTATTCTAGATCATTAAGTTAAGAAGCTAAGGAATAAAGAAATAGCTTCAGTAAAAGTACTTTGGAGAAACCAGCAAGCAGAAGAAATAACATGGGAGGCCTAGGATGTGATGAAATCAAAGTACCCTTACTTATTTAAAGATAAAGAGGAAGTCCAACATGCAAAATTGGGACACAAATAGGTACGTGTGATTAAATACTTAATGTGTTGTCAAACATTTGTGTGACTAAAGATTAAAACTTGGTTAAGCTATCCAAATGAGCTAATATTCGAGAATGAATATTTTTAATGGGGGAGGGTGTAACACCCCACACCTTATAATACTAGAACTACACAAGTGAAATATGACATGGTTTGGTCAAATTAGCACTCATTTTTAAAAGTGCTTGAATCTCGTGTTAATAGGCTATATATGCGTCTAACGCTTAAGAGGGTCTAGTGCACATTTATGTCGAATTAAGGAGATGATGGACTTAAATTAAGTGAGAGAATTGAGGTGCTTGTAGGACTTAGGAAGCTAGCAGGTGAGTCACCTACTTGCTTAACTTAAATTTGCTATCTAAATGGAGATGAGGCTCGATGTCGAATTTGTCCAACTCTAATTATGAATAAAGTTTGTTTTAAGAGTGTAACTTTAGCCCATATTTTAGCATCATAAATAGACTACATTTCAGCCCAATAAGTATAATAAAAGTAACCAAGTGCACCACAACCCACTTACATAATTGGGCCCTAATTAAGTAAAGAAAAAGTTGGAAAATGAGCAGCCCAAGTCCATCAACTTTGAGACCCAATTAGGCCCAATTGTGACTGCGTAGCTATTGTATCACAACCTATTAATATGTACTAATAAATGGTCAAAATTGCTATAGGAGGTCGTCCAAGAAAGCCTTTAAAAAGGGATAAAAATAGCACACTAAAGTCATTTCAACTTAGACAAGAAAAATCTGCTTTCTTGGTTATTCTTTGCTCTCTTTCAAAGGGGTGAAAGACAAGCTTTACAACCTTATAAGGATACCTAAAGAAGCTGTAAACCTTGTGTTTAAAGGTAAGTAAATCTACTTATGCACTTAGTATGGTTTGTTTCTGAAAACCAAAGAAACAAGCTAATCACACATATATTGGAAATTTTGGATAGCATGTATCCCAAGGATTTTTGTACACTTTTCTTGTTAGTTAAGAGGTTTTTCTCTTGTTGGTTGGTTGTGTTATGACCTAATACTTATGTATTTAACAGATATTCATTTTATATTAATATAAACAGGCTGCTTCACCACTTGTACAGTCCACAAAAGTGAGTACTTATATGATATTGCGATTGTATTCTTATTATAAACTTGTGGGCTGTTGGATGGAAGGCTATTGCCTCATGTCCTTAATGACTGATTTGTTACTGTTTTGAGACTAGTTCAAGGATATTTGTATATATAGATGTTGTTGGAATAGTTTGGTTAGGGTTGGAATAGATTTGGAATTGTCGACGTCGAAATATAGCGAAGGGAGGTAACGTTATGTTGTCCATTTGTAGGTTGTGTAGAATTATTATGTGTTGCGCTTTGTGGGCTATTGTAAGACTATTATGGCACTAAAATAGGCTGTACATGATGTGTACATGTGAATGTGTTTTAGAAAATATGATTAGGGGTGGAAAGATTGAAAGAATACGCTCGGATTTATAAATACTCGCTTGC
Organism: Solanum sejunctum; assembly: GCA_025642045.1. NCBI lineage: Eukaryota > Viridiplantae > Streptophyta > Magnoliopsida > Solanales > Solanaceae > Solanum > Solanum sejunctum. The sequence goes on along the minus strand of JAOTQJ010159377.1, from coordinate 3,026 downwards.
TGCCCGTGTGTTGTTTTTTTATGTGATTGGGCTTCCAAGAGGTATCTATTGGCTGCTAATGCTAGTTTTATCACCTACTATGTTGTAGATAAGTATTTGTAAGAAGGGAAGGTTATCTCGAGGTGGTAACAAGGTCATACAACGAGGTATGTAAAGTTACTTGATTTGGTATTGTTTGGCATGAAACATAGATCCTTCCTTGGCACATAAAGGCGCTTACCAACTCTGACACAACAATTAACTGTGTTTACACTCTTGCATATTTTCATTTGCTCCCATATATATAGTCACCTTCAAATTTGCAAACATACATGGACACCAAGCTACCTTGGTTCTTTTTGCCAAATAAGGTTCATGAGTTATTTAATTTTATACGTGTTTCATTATTTATGTAATGTACTCTTTTCATTGTCATCTTGTCTTGTATGATTATCTACATATCACATGTTACATCTACAGTCCTACAGCTCTAATATTATGACCACCAAAAGATTTATCTTAAAGGTAATTGAAAGATAAAGTATATTATTTATTGATGGGTGGTAGCCCGAGGGGTGGAAGAATCACCTAGCCAGTAATGATCCTATTACGGGTGGTAGCTCGAGAGGTTAAGGAAGAACCTAGCCAGGGATGACCCCGATACAGTTTTATCATTTATCAGTTGGTCATTTGTATTATAGTTGTTCACAGATTATACAGTAAAGGTAAAGTAATGAAAAGAACACAAAGTACATGATTCCAAAAATAACCAAAGGTGGTCTCTAATCTTATGCTAGTGCATGGTTTCATTTGAGTTGTTACTTTATGTATAGTATGTTCTTCCTTACATATTCAGTACATTATCTCGTACTGATGTCTCTTACAGGGGACCTGCATTTCATGCTATAGGTACAAGTGCTAGTAGATCTCCCCAATAGGATTACAGGATATCCAACTGCTATTTCCAAGCTCCAGGTTGCTTCGGAGCTTTACATGTCTAGAGCTTATATGTTTGTGTTGTACAGTTGGTCAAGAAGGGGTCTATCCCAAACCTTATCATTCAATTTTCCTTATCTAGAGGCTTTGTAGACTATGTAAATTAAAGTGTGATTCTATCTCGTACTTTAAACACTGTGGCCCTAACGGTATAGTCATATACATTTCCTTTTGGCTTGTTATCACTGTTTATTTTTTTAAAGGCATGTCAAATGTAGAAATCCCTTATAATATGTATAGAAAGAGCATAGACAAAGGTTGGTTCTCCCGAACCTTATCGGCAATGGGTGCCAGTCTGCCCTAACAAGACTTTGGTGCGTGACATTGACCACTTTTCATACCCAACATTCACAAGATACTCCTTTACCCTATGATTAACTTCATCCACTTTAGCCATCAATTTATCAAAATCCTCTTTTCTATACACCTTTACTATTGAGTAGAATAAATACTTAGTGTTGTCCTACTCTTTTTAAAGTTTGTAGAAACATTCTTCTAGAGATGCCATATACATGCATAATGGGGAATATTTGGATACACAACACTTACACTCTTCATAATACTTTTATTTCTATTTGATACAACACACATTTTTTTCCACTTGCCAAATGCATTTTTGAATTGCTGAAAGAACCATGTCCAAGAACAACCATTCTCAATGTATATAACTCCATAAGCCAATGACAGTAAGCAAGCTAGTTAACTAAATTCAATAACAAATGCATCAAGAGCTTTTAGATTTACATATTATTATGTTAAAAATAAAAGGATCAATAACAAAATAAGCTACCTGCCCCATCGAATGTGCTTATTAATACAAACATTCCCTTATAAGTTCTACCAAGATGTGTACTATCAACCATAACTACTAGTCTATAAAACTCAAACCTCTAATAAAGGATCTCAATGTTATAAACAGATACATGAATTCATTTTTGTCTGTCTTATGCATTCTTATATATAAGTTTTGATAGATATGATTTAACATATATATATATATCTAAACATTTCTCTATATCCCTCTGCAAGTTTACCCTTCATCATCTTTAGGTGCATATTCCTTAGCACGCCATGCTTGTTGGTAAGAAATCTCAATCCCATATACTGCTCTAACATCTTCAATTATATCATTTAGAGCATGAATTCTCTTATGATTAACCAATGTAGGAGTTGTTATATCACTAACCCACCCAACCATATCTTGTAATATGTCTAACATCTTGTTTCATAACGGACATGCGTGTTCAGTATTGAAGTACCTTACTTTGAATAACTCTGACTTTTACCGATAAGATGCCTTCATAGTCCAACTACAACCATCCAACAAATAGACTAAGACATAGCTGGATAATGTAAATAGCAGTTAAAAAATTGTATCACTTACTTTAACAAACATTTATTCAAGATTCATCCAGTCATTTACCATTGATACAAATTAACAAATTACAAGAGCCAATTTTTATAAAAATACATAAATAAATTATTAAGATAACGCAAAATATTATTCAATTTAGTTATGTATCATGCATATGTTTTCACTGCCAATTAACAAATTGTCACGACCCAAGCCTATGGCCTAGACGTGACACGATGCATAGGAAACTCGAAGGGACCCCAAGAAAGCCTCTTAACATATCATTACATGTCCTTAGTCGTGAAAGCAATAGAATATAACAAGAGATAGTAAATAGGGACAACAGGGCTAAGGGATAACTTCTACATCAGAAACATCAAGAGTCAAGAGAGAGTTAAAGGTCATAGAATATACAAACATGTCCAACAACACCTCTAAAATATAAATACTTAGTGAGGGCCAAGACAAGATACTAGGCTCACCCTCATATTCATCATATACATTAAAGAATATAGTCTTGAAACATAGTATAAGATCATAAGCATCGTCCCTGAAATGGAGGACACACCAAAGAGCTTGAGAGAAGTCATACTAGCCACATGGAGAAGGATGGTCAAGTTTGTCACGACCCAACCCCGGGGTCGTGAATGGTGCCGATAGGACACCGCGACAACCGCTTATACTGAATCTTTACTTA